>CANUEY010256751.1:0-65902 GCA_948099555.1 Croton setiger
AACTTCCAGTCAATTACAGTTGGTGACAGTTCTTGGAAAACTTTAACTAATGTTCCCAAATGCATGGTTGAAGAACGGGTACATGCTGCTCCATATTGGAATGGATGCTTCTATTGGAAAATCAATGAATTTGATTCTAGACATACAAATAACTATTCACTTGTCTTTGATTTAGTATATGAAACATTTCACATGATACATTTCAATAGGAATCCATACGGTGAGGAAAAACGTCCAAACGGTTATGAATTGCTTATTTTAGGTGGAGGATTAAAGGTTGTAGGGCACGACGGTCGTTTCTTAAAAATATGGAAAATAGATGGCAGCCAAATTAATGGTTATTCACTTGTGTTGGAACACAAGTTTATCTTATGCGTACCAAGAAGGAGCCTATTGCAACATGATATAATATGTGAAATTGGTCCTCGTAATTATTTGATGTTAATCTCTCAGCATTTCTGGAATCGGACAAATTCAACTTGTACTTTAGAAAGATTTTGTCCTGGAGAAGATACTATAACGTTCCGTACATTTAATGTTCGGTTTCCGAATAATTTTAAGGTAGTCTGTTTTAAACCGACTTTGATTCCTCCCATAATGTCGGTTCAAGAATAAACTTTATTGATTTCAATTTATATATGTTATGTTGTTTCCTTAAAGTTTTTACATAATTCTATTATGTGTAAGAGTTGTTATCATTGCCTAATGTTAAATCCTAATCTTTATTTTATACTCTTTAGTATTTATACTCTTTAGTATTTTCAAATCTAACTAAGGACATTTTCGTCACTTCATTGCAATTACAAATAATGTTGAGTTGTCCTTTTTTAGAAGACAGAAAAATCCAACCAATATATTAAAAATCATTAAAGAAAAATTACATTGTAAGACAATTAATTAATTAATTAATTAATTAATTAATTAATTAATTAATGGCTTTAATTAGAAGGAGAAAAAGGGAAAAAAATACAAAAAATAGACATCAATTAACAGTTACTTGTTTCACGTGCTACACATGTTCCTATGTTTGCCGTTATTTTTAAAAAAAAAAATAGTCAAATAACCGTGCGGATATTAGAATATTTTTTTTATAATTAACTTTCCGGATAAATATTTATTTTGTTACTTAAAAAATTACTTGTGAAATTACAATTTTCACACTAGAAGTAAATTATAATCAATAAATTTATCAGAATTAATTTTGATTTTTTTTTTGGAAAATTGTATGTAAATTTGATATAATTATTTTTTTATTATTTATAATCTTAAAAAAAATTGAATATTTTACATTGAAATTATTATTTTAATTAGTGGATTATATTATTTTTAAATTATTAATTTATGCCATCAATTAAAAAAAAAAAGAAATTGATATATAGGACTGTGTGTTAGAAACGTGTAGATGAATGGAAAGTTTGCATTTGTCAAGAACTCATACTTCCTTCTTTACGCGGTACAAACAAGGAAATTACGTAAAAACACAACCATTTAATTAATAAATTATAAGATAAGTGGTTATTTAATCTCTAAAATATACATAACATTTTATTTTTATAATTAATATAATTTTATTAAAATAAATAACGAGAATAACATAATTAGGGTAAAATAGTCAATTAGGATTTTAATAAATTAATTGCTCTTCCTTTGACAAATTTAGTATTTAATAATATATGATAATATTAGCAAACTAATTATTTTTTCTTTTAATGTAACATACGATAACAATTAAAATTGAGCAAAGTTCGGTTAGAATCGAAATCGAACCGAAATTTTTGGTTCGATTAATCAAAATTTTAATAATTTTTTGTTTTTTGGTTCGGTTTTCGATTATAATTTCTAAAATTTCGATTAACCGAAAAATCGAATTTCAATATCTAAAACGACGTCGTTTTGAAAATTCCTTTTTTTTTTCCTCATCTCTTTCTTCTTTCCGTTTCGGTTTTGGTTCGGTTAACCGATTTGCACAGCCATTTCATAATAGGTTTTCAAAAATTTAGTTAACCAATAAGTTATTTAGTTTCATTTTCGGTTACTCGAAAATTTTGATTTCGATTTTCGGTTAACCGAAAAAAATTCGATTTCGGTTTCAGTTACTCATTAGTGTATTCGGTTAATCAAAAACCGACCAATTCGGTTCGATTTTGGTTCGATTAACCGATTTGCTCACCCCTAATCAGAATTAAGATAACATGTACGGATTATTCAATAGAATACAAAGCAAGCCCCTAGTACGTTGGTCCAATATTTAATTTGACTATTTCCCCTCTTTAAAAGCAATCCAATTGGCATCTATATCTTATTTTATTTTATTTATTTACATCAATCAATGAACTGTACTCCAATTTCCAATAATTTTTTACTATTTCCACACCATTTAAGCAATCTTCCTCTTGCTAATTCCAGGTAATTATTGCTTCCAATTCAATTTAAAAATATTAATAATGTAATTATAAATTAAAGTAATTAATTATGTTCATTTAATTTGGTCTAAATAAATATAACCAATTACGAGATGATATAATTCAAATTTAATTTTGTACGATTTATCTATCTAATTTTTAATATTTCAAATTTGCTAAATTATGTATTTTTACAAATTTACCCCTCAAAAATATACTATTACCATATCTTATGCGATACAGAGTCAAATCGGTACTCTTACGCGGTTTCATACTCGCCGCTTTACTTTATAAAACACTGCCCTTTAAAACCATATATAAACCCAACATTAACATTTCATTAATACTTCACTCATCGGAGAATTACAATGGCCGACCGTGTTCATCCCCATGACTCGCCTCCTTCCTCCGCCGCCGACTTCAATCCATCAGCGACTTCCTCACCTGAGCGTCCTTTGAAACTATCACCTCCATCACCGGAAGATCCAGTTCCTCCACCACCTCCAGGTACTTATGTCATCCAAATTCCAAAAGAACAAGTCTACCGTGTTCCACCACCGGAAAATGCTAAACGCTATGAACAACTTTCTCGTCGAAAGCCTCGTCGGAGCTCTTGCTGTTGCTGTCTCGGCTGGTTCTTCGGCATATTTTTCACTCTCATTCTTTTAGCTGGAATCGCCGCCGGTGTTTTGTACCTAGTTTTTAAACCTGAAGCCCCGAAGTACACTATTGATTCTGTATCAATTAAAGGCTTTAATCTGACTGCATCGCAGCCACTTTCGCCGGAATTTGATGTCACTGTAAGAGCTCATAATCCGAACGATAAGATCGGAATTTATTACCGGACAGGAAGTTCCGTTAATATACTTTATAATGACGTTCGGCTCTGTACTGGAAAACTGCCGGTTTTTTACCAGGGGAAGAATAACGTGACGGTATTTGTAACGCCGTTGAAGAGTTCCGGCATTGAGTTAACGAGCGCTGTGCATAAGGCGTTGATTGACGGCCAAACGAAAGGAAAGATACCCTTTAGGCTAGAGTTGAGGGCGCCGGTTAGAATTAAAGTGGGGTTAGTGAAGACGTGGAGGATTACCGTTAAAGTTAACTGTGATATAACGGTGGATAAATTAACGTCAAATTCTAAACTCGTGTCCAAACAGTGTGATTATGGTGTTGAGCTGTGGTAGAAATTGTGGAGTGTTTGGTTGTAAAGATAGGGAATTTTTTATTTGATTATTTTGTTCTTACGTGACGGACAAAATAATATTATGAATATTATATAATATAAATATACTTTAATTTATTCATTATTTATTTTTTTTATATATTTCTTTATTTAATTTTTCATATTATTTTTATATTGACCGTCGTGACTTACATGTTGGATATTAGTGGATGGCACATTTCTTAATATTTTCCTTATTTTAATTATTATTTCTTTTAATATAGAGAACAAATGAACTTTGATTTCTAATAAATTTATTAAATTTATGAATTTATTTATTTATAATAAATCTCTAATTAAATTTATTAATGTTATTACCATAATTTCTAAAAATTAATTTGGATTCAAACCTACAAAATGCATTCTAAAAGTTAGAACTTATATAAATACCAATTTTGGCTATAAAGAAAAAAATTAACGAAATTATTACAATCGAAATTTTTTGTATAAATTATAAAAAGGATAAATTGGTCTCAGATTCAAGGCCGAATGCATGTAACTATCCCCAATAAAAGACTCAAATATTACCGTCAAGTATGTAATTCACGTCGAATTCAGATTATTCTATTTAAATTATTCAGGATAAAAGTCCGATCTTAAAAAAAATCATATAAAAAACAACTGAATTCTTATACGCTTAAATTAAAATTTTAATTTTAAGTTAAAAAAATATATTTATAGAAATTGTGTATATTGAATTTATTAATTCGTGAAAATTTATATATTAGAATTAGTATTAATTAAATCAAATTGTTATTGTTAAGACCAATAAACTAAATCAATTTGTTAATTATAATATTTGGATTAATTATTAAAAAAAAGAAAAAAAAATACAGTTGAATATATACACGCCAAATGTCCATTTTTTGGATTAGACCAATTCAAGATTTGGTAGAGACACGAGTAAAAAATAAATGCTACAGACATTAATTCAACACTAATTAAAGTTAGTTAATTTCTTATGACATAATTTTTTAATTTTTTTCTTAATATTAAGTATAGAACCATAAAATTTCAACCATTGTTTGTGACTTAGTCTGACAAAGAATAGTATTAAAGCAATAATTACGTACGAATTTATAATTATTTATATGAAAGAATACTTCATCTGTCGTTTTCAATAAATAAAAAAATTTTTCTTAAATGAAAAGTTTTAATGAGTGAAAAGTGAAATAAGACTCTTTTGCCCTTAACATGATCGATAATTTGAATGATATGTTGAATTAAATAATAAGTGGTTTGAATGATAATAGAAAACAAATAGCGACAGATTTAACAATAATATGACAACGTCTGTTTTATCTAACTTTTTTTAAAAGTATTGAATTTATATTAGTCTTAATATATAATAAAATTATAAAGAAAATGAGTTAGTTATTTATTTTCCCTCACTTTTTCAATTTTCCCACAAATTCCTTTGGAATTTTACCGTCAGTTTTCAAAGAAAATGAGTTGTTATTTATTTTCCCCCACTGTCGGTTTTCAGGTAGACGAAAATGGGATAGATAGTGATTGAAAAGTTGAGTATTATTTTATACTGTTAATCAAATCATGCGGAAGAGTGAGTATTTTTTATTATGGAATGTAATGATCAGATGAAAAAGAATATTTCAAGGTGAAAGTAGATATTACATGAACCGACGGAATAATATTTTTATTAATTTTATTTTACAATAAGTAAAACATAAGTGTTGCATTAGACTTTACACTCCTTTCAATAATCTATTATTCAAATTTTATTTTCCAAAACAAACATTAATCTATCCAAAATATAGATTATAACACTGAGCAGATCACATATATATATGCAAAGAAATCTAAATATTAAATTGAATTACACTGTAAAATCAAGATATTAAATAAGGGTGGAATTTGATCTTTGTTCTTATGATTTTGATCACAAAAATCTATAATGTCAAGGCAAAAAAACTATACAGATCTTGTTACAGTTCAAAAATGGCTGAAGTTGCAAAAACCACCCTCTTCTTCTTCCCTTTATATCAGCTTTCCATTATTCTTATCTTTACCAATAAATGGCCTTTTTTGCTATTTTATTCCCTTCTTCATGTACAATTTTCATACCCAATTGAGAAATAATTATGCATTAGAACAGTTATAGCAACTCCACTTACTGAGAATCATTGGATTGTTGTACCAGTTTAGCAGGCGGAGTTGGTATAAATATTCTGTTATACAATTGTTTTTCCGAAATGGGGCGGAGGCGGATTCTTTGCGGATGGGGCGGAGGCGGATTCTTTGCGGATGGGGCGGAGGCGGATTCTTTCTTACCTCTTGGCTGCTACCAATTTCTTCTGTTACTTTCTTATTCTATTGAACAAATTGCGGTTGGGGCGGAGGCGGATTCTTTGCGTCGTGGATGGATTTTTGAAGATCAGTATACATTTTCACAGACCGCTCAGAAAAGTTATTCAGTTGACCAAGAAACCCCTCCAAGCTTGATCGAAAACGGTCAAATCCAGGAATAAAATCATCCAAAGCTTCATCCTTTAACATATTAATTCCAGAATCACTTCCGTTATCACCCTTCCATGATCCAAGTTTAATGCTTTTTCCTTGATTCTTTTCTTGGCGAGGTAAAAAGTGAGCAACTTCAGCTGCTAAACCTTTTATAGCCTCCACAACATCCTTTGCCGGCAATTCCTTGAGCTCGTCCAACCACTGACCGCATGTGACATATATCGGAGGACCGGTTTTTCTCAAAGCCCATGAAGGGGACCATTGTTGTCGCCTTTTCTTTTTCGTAGGTTTGTTGGGAAGAAAGACACATTTGAAAAGCCAATCGTTTATAGCCTGCAAATAGAACTTCTGAGCGCCTATCCACTTTGTAAAACACGATGACAAAGAATAGAGTTCATTTTCTAAATGCATGGTAATTTGCCGGTGGGATTCTAACTGTACTGCGAATTTGGTACTTCGGTTGTATGCTACTGAGATTATATGAAACTGAAGCTTGTGGCATTCAAACATCACCTCCCACATCCGACTTAGCCTGAAATCGACAGAAAGTGAAAAGTGTAAGCAGATTGGGTTTAGAATCACAAGAATTCAACTTTCGGGTAAAAATTATTTTCCTAAGTAGCTTTCAATCAGCACTATGAAAGCACCCAACTACGAACACCTATGGTAGTTAGGTTATAATCTGTGATCTTTAAGGCTATAGTAGCAACTAAATTAAAGAAGTAGAACAAAGGAGCACATACCCGTCAATCAATTCCTCAAGTTGCGGCTGAAGCTCTTTATCCCGTAATTCCTCAATCCTCTGTGATATGGAATCAATTCTGTGAATTGCAACCCTGATTCTTGAGTGTAGATCCTTAACAATGGCTCGATTTTTATCAATTCGGTGGTTATTTTCTCCCTTGGATTCCAGTTGCCTAAGAATTGTTCGCTTTGCATCATACTCCTTTCTGACCACCTCACTAGCCTGAATTCAGGAAGATACATGAACATATTTGCAAAATCGACGATTGAAGGGAATATATCACATATAATTTATATGCTTCCTAGACATGCTATTTAGTATTTAGTCATGCCATTTTAAGCAACTAGATTATCAACATTAAACATAAATGCTGCAATAACCCACTGAGCATCCAACTTTGATCTTGCAAGTTGCATTTACTAGCTGAATACTCTGTTTCCCGACACTAATTTCATATCCATAGTTCCAACGGACTAAAAAGTCATTTAATGAACTTAACGGAAGTTTGTAATGTTTGTGGATATTAATCCAAACTAATAACATTTAACTTCATCATTTGTGAAAAAAAATGACAAGAAAATATGTTAATTATACTGGTTTTTCGTAAGCAATTTGAAATGAAATTTGAGAAATTCTTTATTTCTTTGATCATAGAACAACTGCTAATAAAAATCAAGTAATGTAATAGAAAGATATAGATGCTATCAGGTGACTTCGGTTGGAAGTCAAATTATTCTTTTCTAATGACACCCAAGAAGCTAAAATTTTGATGGTAAGCACATTATCAAGTTTCTTAATCCTATCTACTAACAGTCAACTAGTATTAAAAAAAACAGAGAGAGAGAGAGATTGTTGATCCCAAGGTTGCATTTTCTTAACCATCGAATATTTAAAAGCATAATACGCAAAGAATTAAATGCTTTTTTTCAGTTGTAAAGCATGTTTAATAGGGGCCCTGTAGGCTGTAACTATAATAAGAAACCAATACCTTCACTTCATCATAAAGCTTTCGCTCCCAAGCATATAGCCTATCCAAGGTTGAAGCATGACTGCCAGAGATCATGCAAAAATTTTCAAAAATATTATTAGGAAGATCCTCGCTTTCATCATTAACATTCGGTCCAAGAGGATTCCTCGATGAAGATGATCGTGAGGATGTTGTCCGATGCCAAGTTAAGTACTTCACATCATTTTGAGCAGGCTCTGAGAAAACATTCAAAAAATTAAAACATTAATTATCCAATGAAAGTAAGAAAATAATTCAGCGCATTGGCAAACGTAACTACCTTCTTGGATTTGACTTGGGTCGTCCCCACAAGAGAAACAAGCCTTCATGAAGGTTGATGCCATTGAACCATCTGCCAGAGGAGGTCATAATTCATTAAATGCTTTAACTCACTAATACAAAAAGAAGGAATCTTCCATATAATTCTCATGACATCGAAATGAAATAGCAATATCTTTCTTGAGCCCATTATAGAAGTCAAATTCCTAAAAAAAAGTTATCATGAATTACATGTCGAATTTTCAACCCAAATAGAACCAACGAGCCACATTCAATAAAACCAACATATTTTGTTGTTCATTATTATGCTTCATTGGGAAACATAAAAAGTATTATTGTTCTATAAACCAAGCAAAGCTAATCTTCCAAGTTCCAATCAATAAACAGATAAAAGGGGGAGAAAGTGAGAGGTTTATACTTTCTTTTCCTGGGACAATTGGACGGAAATGCAACTTATTTGCTTCAAGCATCCTTGGAACTTCTTTCCCAGCCTCCGAAGCTTTTATAAATAGGTATTCAATATCTTTCATACTTGAAAAGAAGTCCTTCGCCGAAACCTTATTATCAGTTTGTTCTTCTTTTATAGGATTTTTCTTTGCATCAGAAGAAACTGCCACAGCGGAGGTTGGAGTTTGCAATGGTGACAAATCAGGAGAGTTGCTTTTCTCCCCATTCAATAACTCAGTTTCAGAAGCTACACTTCCAGCAGAAGGCATTGCAGAGGATGCACTAGGTACAGCATGATCTTGAACCCTATTAAGATTTTCAAAACTTCGTACCAAAGTATCAGTAGGAGGAGCATCAAACTCATCTTCTGAATCATCAGATACTTCACTTTCATGAAAAGAATGTTTCTCTTCTTCGTCTTCCAGTTCAGGAATGCCTTCCTCTTCTCGAAGCTGTCTTAAATCATCAGCACTCTCCGTTGCTGGCTTCATTTCTTTCCCATCTTGATTAGAAAACTGATTGTCAATCGGATGAAAAAGTCCAAAGTAATCCCAAGGCGGCGTTCCAGGTGGAAGCGAAGAGGCTTCAAAAGGCGATGATTCAGGTTTTTCAGTAGAACGAGGTGTGGTATTCTGTGGAGTACTAGATGAGGTCACAGTTCCAGTAACAGCAACAGGAGGCTTCTCTTCAACTTTTTTGGAAGAAAACCCTCTAAAAAATTTCATGTGATGTGCCTGAAACCGACTAGAGCTAGGAGGAGAAGGGGACGGGGAAAGATTTTCATTTGCATCGACTCGTTGCGACAAGGATGGAGACGAGAATGAGAAATGTGAAACAGACTTCTCAGTTAAAGCAAGTGGCTCTGGCGTTGCATTGGTGGAAGTGTACAATGAAGATTCAACTGGAGCTTCCGTTTCAACAAACTTCCTTAGAGCAGTTCCTGTATTTCTCAATGATTGGACATATGTAACATGAGCTGCCGCTAATGAACACCTCCCATCAAGAGCCTGCCTAACAAATTTCTTCCGTTCACGACAAAGTTGTAAAGCCTTATCTTCTTCTATTTTCGAATTCGCAGCCCCCATTTCCCAATATTGTAATGTTCACTATTTGAACATGGGGTTCTTCCTGGAAATTAGCCAATCACATATGAAATCAAATTCATTGCAAAAACTTATTGGTTAATAGGACGTAAAATGCAAATAACCAACCAAAAAATTACAAATACAAATGAGAAGTATAAATAATTCTATGACAAGTTATTGAGAATTGTCACACCTTACCAAAGGTACAAATTGAAGAAGCAGAAGAGTTCACAATAAACAATGTTACCAATGTGAGAATAGAGATTATGAACTATAAGTATTAAGCATTAGAATAAATAAGCTAGCTTGAGTTTAAGATGCACAAACCAAGACTTTTTAGCATTAAAGCAAAGGAGAAATCATAAAACAAATCTCCAGGCATGTTTAATCATTAATTTTAAATCAAAATGATCTGGATACCAAGAACTTAAAAGCTGCTAAAACTTTCAGAACACAAGTCTAAAAAGAAGAAAAACAAAAAAGAGAAGAGGGGGAATCTCTATGAATATTCAACTACACAAGCACCAAAGCAAACCCACTATCTCTGTACCAAAAATAGCTATCAAAAACACAGAAAGCTCCAGATTATCAATTTCTGCAATACCTGGCTAATAAACTCTAACCGACTAACCAACCAACCCACCACCAATGGTTCTTTTCCAATAAAATATTAAACAAACCAAAAAAAAGGAATTTGCAGAAACTATAACCATATATATGAGATTGAGAATTGCATATTACCTTCAGTAGACCGAATCAGAATTATATAAAAAGATCAGATGTAGCAAAATCAAGTTCTAGAACTCAGAAGAATCAATCCAAACTCTGCATAATGAAGCAACAAAAACACAAATTAGTAAGGATGAGATAAGACTCAGAAAGCAGAAAAAAGACAATCTTTTTAACAGAACCCAAAAAATACAAATAAAATTATACAAACCCAGAAACTAAAATCAATAAAAGAAGTTAAAAACCCACAATCAAAATCATAAAAACACCAAATCTATCATAACTACAATGAAAAATCAACACCACCTGAAAAATTGAAGTGAACAGTAAGAACTAACAAGCGTGGAATTCAGGGAAGGTAAGAGAATCTGAGATGAGCAAAGCAAAAGATGAGAACTTTACTGGTTATATTACAGAAAGAAGAGAACTTTGGGGCATAGAGAGAGAAAGAGAGATGTTTCTAGAGAGAGAAAAGGTAGTGATTCTTCTTCTGATAAAAGAGAATCGGATCAAGGATAGAGAGAGAAAGAAAGAGGGGGCTGTGTGTGGGCTGCTCCATGCAAAAGGCAATATCTTGGAGAAGAAACACAGACACACTAACGCTTGCTGACAGTGGACCCCATTTCATTCCCAGTAGTCTTTACTTCCATTAAGAAACCTCCAAGTCCCGTCTTTTGCACGCGCTTCTCCTTGTGTCAACTATAGGGAAAAGTACATTTAAGTACCTGAATTTTCATTCAACTAGCGGATTAGTCCCTTTTTTCTTTTGCCAAAATTGTATTAGATCATCATCTAGCATAGTTTAGTGCCGTTGGAGTAAATAGTACTAATATTTAATTTTAGTACTTCTTACTTATATTAATATATTCTCTCTCCTATGCATCCATGACTAGATTTAGTCCCGTTCACAGACCATTCATTCCAATCTGCAAACTAAAATGTTCATTGAAATTTGTAAATAAGTAGTTCCCACTTCTATCATAATTCACTGTGTAAAAGTGACGATTTCAACCAATTTTTTTGCAAAAATTTTAAGTCTCTAATTTATTGGCAACTTATGATTTGATTAATCAGACTAAAATTGAGATAATGACTATTTATACCAATTATATTCGATGTTCGGTCACATTAACGGGCTCAAATTGGCCGATTCTTATTTTTCAAGATTCTAAACACACTTACACTCTCAAATACATGTGAAAAACAAAATCATTACAACATTTGAACACTAATGACATGAAATGATAAGCATTAATTAAAGAAAAGTAAGCATTAACTGGAATTAGCTAAAAGGGAATAAAGCCATGAATAAACAAAAGCACAAATCAAGGGATAAAATGTAGAAAGCATCTTCTTTTAGTGGATTAAGTGGAAACTTTTGAACAAAGCTTTACCCTTACTTTTTATTTTATTTTATTATTTTTTTTATCTTTTTTAAATCAAGACATAAAATAAATACCAAAATTAATGTACCAAAAAGCATATAATTTTGACACTTCATGGCAGTTAAGGCATGAATTTCTGGTTACTCTTGCACTTGTCATTCTTTCATAATCTTTTCACATCAATATAATATAATTAACTAATGAAATAAGTAAAATAAATAAGTTTTGAAAATTGCAAACAATTTTATATCATATGTGTCGTATATTAGATCATAAACGGTTTTATTAGACGTGGCCATAGTCCGGATTGGACCACGGTTCAGAGACATGCAAACACTCATAACGTAACGTAGGAGGGGGCATATTTTGTTGACATTAAGGTATGAAATTTCAATTCCTTTATATTTTGAAAATGACATTTTGGATGGCCTACAAACTCTTAGTCAAGAAACAATTTTGGCCTAATTTATTTTGATAGCTATAAAACTACACTAATAATAAGGAATCTATTGGTCTCTTTACACATGGGATGTTCATAATCTACATTGATCCAATCTAAAAAGTTAGTTAAAGTATAAATTTTTCATATTTAAATATTTTTTTAATATTTTATCTTTCCAAAAAATTATTAGTATCATGAAGTTTTTTTAATTCTAATATAATTGTACTATAAATAATTAATATTATAACCTCTTTGCTCAAAACAAAATAACATTAAAATAGTTTAAATTGGTGAAAAATAAAGAATAAAATCATCCTTTTTGTAAACTAATTTTATCCTAAGGTTAATCATCAATGAAACTTTTATTAAATTGAGAAACTTTTATTATTAAGTTGATAATTTAATAATACAAAATTTAAGGTTAATATAATAGATTTATTCATCTATTAATTATTATATAAAATAAATGAAGAGTTCTCATAACTTCAAGAAATTTAATTAAATATTAGATGTATGTACAAAATACCATGTAAGCTTATGGCTTCTTAGCATAATGCCTTATCATCAATCTTTTTCCATCAATTATATAGTCAATAAAAAGATAGATACTTTAATCTTCCAGAAAACAAGAGAGAAAATGCAAGAAAATGAAAGAAAATGCAAGAAAATGCACTAGTTTAAATAAAAATCTAACATTATTTGTAACAAAAATATATACATAAAATCATTAAGATACAACCATTATATAACATGTAAAGACCCAAAAAACAAAATAACATAAAAATTTGCAACCATTACAATCTTTAAGAACTACTGAAGAGCTGAGTTTTACCTCATTCGGGCAAAAGCCCGAGTAACTCTTCTCAAATCAGTAACAGAATGTGAAACTTGAGATGAGGTACACCCGCCGGTATCTGCATCTGCATTTCTGGTTGGTTTTTGTCTCTTTCTTTTGGACCCTGCAGATGGTTGGGTCTCATTTTGTTCATTTGGTTCGTCTTCCACTTCTGCTTCGCGTTTGCAAACTTCATAATCCCATTGAACGTCACACTTTGGACAAACTACTTTACCCTGTAAGGCAAAATATTATGTCAGTAATGTCCAAGAATATAGATTCATCTGACCTGAAGATTCAAATCTTGGTACCTGTTTCTTGGGAGGTTTTTTCTTCAGGCAGTAATGATGGATTCGGACTGTACAATCTTCATTTTCACATACTTTTGCCTGTCAGAAACAGTCAGAACAAAACAATGGATTTTATAGGAATAGAAAACAAAAGTCCATGAGAGAGGAATTTAGACATAGATAAAGATAGAGGCATTTGAGAATAGGACAGCAAAAAAACCTTTATTGCAGCTTCATGGCACACTTCACATGATGGAACACCAGAAGTATGAAACAAGCTTCGTAACTCAAGATAGGACCTGACACCTAGTCCGATGTGACCATCTGGGGTTCGACAAAGCCAATTATTGCACACAAGTTCATCGAGTGTTTTTTCCTTTTGTGACATTGAGAAATTCCTTAATGCAGCAGGCACTTGAGATAAACTACCTTGTGATTCTGATCCTGTCTCACAGTTAACCTGAAAATAGAGTAAAGAAATATTAACATTTCTGCATATACAAAAATGAAGAGAAGTTCAGTGGAGTTTCTGGTCCTGTGAAAGCAAATTTTATATAAAAAATTGTTTGCACAAAAATGCAATTGAGAAATCTGATTATCAATCAAAGGTTATGCGGCTGATTTTTAAAAACAAAACTATGATGATATAATCAGCAATCAAAGTTATTTTCTTAAAAAAGGTGAAGTAACACTTTGAATCAGAACTCAAGTGAAAGATATAAAAGCATTCACTTTTAGATGACAGACAGAACTATACAACTGCAAGTGTAAATTATTCTTTTTTGAGCTCAAGAATATCAGTAATGCAACCTGAATACAAATAACACTTACTAGTTGCAAGGCCTATATCAAAGAAAAGTAAAATAATTTGAATATGTTATGAGCATCCAGTGGTAGAAATAAGAAAATAGGATTGCCTAAATGAACTTCCCCATGCCAAGATTTCTTGTTCCTCAGGTTCAAGCTTCTGATTGAGCGTATAGTTAGCCTATTGTATAAAAACCATAAATTCAGTAGTAGAAAATAAAAAGAAAAATCAAATCCAATCGATTGTCTGAGCTTCATGAGCTCAAACAGCATCCTTGGCCAGGGTATTTTCTTTTAATGAAAATTTGTTGCGAAGCTATGTAACTACACACAAGTGTGATTTAAAAAACACGATGATTAATAGCAGTATCAAAGATGTCATTCTAGATGGTTAATATTTCCCAGCCCTTTGATGAAGTTGAGGAAAATCTGTTCACACCTACCTGACTCTCCAACCGGATGTTCAGAACATCAATGGTGGATATGCTACCTTGGGCTGTGGCATCTTGCAATATTGCTTCTACCTGGCATATAAACAGAATAAAAACAAAAAAGACAATGTAAACAACACAACTTGATCCATTAATAATAACAAAATCAGAAAAAAGCCAATAACTTTTACTTCCCAGGAAATCAAAGCAAAGGGAGAGATGGGCACAACATAGCATAGAAGTGATTCAACTAAATTAGCATAGAACTAAACGCCAAACTCAAGCCACTCAGCATATATCTCTCACGCAGTTATCATATATATAAGCTAAACCCAAGGAATGTGTTTAATCTCTTCAATTCCAGGAAATATTATTAACACAGTGCTGTAAACGTTGAAAGACATCAAGGCACCTACCTCCTTAATTGTTGAAGGTGAAGATGAATTATCTTAAAAGGATACCATTTAACCCATGTATAATTTAAAAACATTCATACTAACATTTCAAAACAAGCAGCTTTCTAAGTTCTTAACTTTAAACATTATAAACAAAACCCTAATCAAATTCACAATTTGCATTATTATTAGTAATAAAAGCATTAAAAGATGTTTGAAACATACACCATTCCCATAAATATATAAAATTTAAGTTTTCAGGAAGACTTACAACGCCCTTATAAAGAGCAATTTGGGGAACAGAATATTGAGTTCCAAGCTTAGATTGTTCATCGGCAATATTATTAACAAGCCCATAAAAAGCTTCTCCATCATTTTGGTTTCTGCTCAACCTAAGTTCCATTTGAACATAAGAAAGCTCCTTATTAATCTTTAGAAGAAAATCATTGAATTCCCGCTCAGAAGAACCTGAAAATATTCAAACATTCTTATAATAATATTCAACTTGAGCGGATTAACAAAGGCCCAAAACAGAGAATTGTGTACTTAAATTAAGGAAAAGAAATGAAAAAATTACGTGGGTTTTTTCCGGTGACGCCATTGAAGATTGTCTTGAACTCTGTCTCCTTCAATGGGCCGCGCGTCATCAAGGATTGGATGAGAGTGTGGTGTTTCCAGTTGAGAATTGCCATTTTTTTTAAATTTTGAAACCCTAAGATTTTACATAGAAGAAAATCAGTTCCTCAGAAGCCAATTGATCGGTCAAAATAAAAGATTATAAACCTTGATCCAACGGTGAGTACAGTTTCGCGCGGAATTTCGTGATTTGGGGAAAATTGGCGCCCAAGTCCCAACAACTAGAGGTGGCCACGGTTCGGGAATGGCCACGGTTCATGGTCCCTCAAACCGTAACCGGCCCGCCGAACCGGCGGTTCCAATTAACCGGTGGTTAAATTCCGGACTAAAAAATCAGTGGTTCAAGGCGGTTAACCGGCAGTTCATGGCGGTTAACCGGCGGTTCGATTCACAAAATCCGCCGGTTCATTCACGGTTCAAGGGCTTGTACGGTTACGGTTCAAAAATTTTTTAAACCTGAACCGATCCGCCGAACCGGCGGTTCAGGTTCGGTTAACGGTGGTTACGGGCTCGGACGGTTATGGCCGGTTCAAGGCCGGACCGATTCAGACGAACCGGCCCATGGCCACCACAACCAACAACTGAATTTTCATAATTTATTTTAATTACTAATTAAATTAAAATAATATCCATATCGATAAATCTTAAATTTTTCACATAGGCTAACAATTGGTTCGACCGAATCGAACCAAATTTATTTTGGTCGGTTAGATCAAATTGAAAGTTTGTATTGAAAAATTAGACCAAACCAATTTTTTTATTAATTACTAACCGAATCGAACTAAATTTGTAATTTGCTCTGTTTATTCAATTAAAAATTTATTAAATCAATTTTTTCCTTTGTAAAATTTGTGAATTTGATTTGTTTGGTCAAACCATTAATCGAACCGAACTAAAATATCAAATCGAGTGGTTTTGAACTTTTGACTCAACCCTATTACAACATTCATCTTTTATTTGTTTAAGATACTATTCATAAAATAATTATTATCATTATTTATTTCAATTTCTCTTACAATCAATGTTAAGAAAATATTAATAGTAATTAATTCAATAATTAATGTTTTAAAAAAATCAATAAACAATTTTTTTTAATAAAATTAAAGATTGATCCATATAAAAAAAGTAAATTCTCCAAAACCACCTTATAAATCTATATTGAAGTAGTTTTTTGATAATTATTTATAATAACTAATAATTATATTTTTTACAATAATAATTAATAATTAAATTCAAATCATATTCTGTAAATATTAATTTAATCATTAATAATAAAATTCAACTAAATACTATTTTAATTATTAATAAATAACAACCATAATACTTATCTTAATTAGAAGTTAAGCATTATTAGTATTATATTATAACTAATTAATTAAAAACATTCTATCTATAATATATCTATAACATATATATGAATGAGGAGTTAACATTCGAATCAACCAAAATGCTTCTGTAAAATTTTATATTTTAAATTTAAAGATGTATTAATTGATTTATAGAATGTAATTAAAATATTATTTATTCATATTATATAATAATTTGTTTGATAAATATTATTATATCATATAATAATTAAAAAATAATCCTTCTTTAAAAAAAGAAAAAGAAAATAATTGGAATCTTTTCACATCAAAATAATATAATAAAGCTATTATTGTTTTATATTAAGATTTTTATTCTTCACAAATATAAATAGTTTTACGAAACTACTAAATTAGTTAATTTATACACTGTATTATTTTAGTTACTTATCTAATTACAAAATTTTAAGTAATCATATAGTCAAAATTATTATAAAATAAAAATTTTATATAATTAATAAATTTAATTAAATGAAAAATAATAAAATTAAATAACGGAATTTCTAAAATGAAAATAAAAATATAAATAAATAAATTTATTTCAATGGATTTCATTTTTTAAAAAAACTAAAAACTTAAGTATATTTATATACTAATAATTTTTTAATTTTTTTAATTAATGATATTAAGACAATAATTTATTATTTTATACAAATTTTATTACAGTAAATATATAATTTATCAAATTAATTACAACATCAACAACCAAAATATATGCTAAGAAAAACTAGTCCACTTTAAACATTAATACTAAACATTAGTTAATCCTACTAGGTGATAGGCGAACTCACTCTAGGACCAAACTACGCTAACCTTGCATGCAGCTCTTTCATACGATGATTTAGCAGAGGCAAGCCATTTACCTCTCGTCCTATTGTGGCAAGTTAACCGTCAAGTCTACAAACAAGTTGGAAAGAAAATCATTTTTTTATAATGTTCGTTGACATAGAGTTTTAAGTAGCTTTTAGAGGTTAAGATAACATTTTATAAAAAGCTAACTCACTTAACATTTAGTGGTTTATCAACCACTGCTCAAATAGCTAAACGCTACTAAAATAGCTAATTTTGCCGAATTTACCTGTAAAAATTCAATAATCTAGCTGAAATTCGATATCAATACCCATATAGGCAAAATAAAGAGTCAAAACACACAACCAGAAGAGGGTATCATATACAACAACACTAAGACATAACAAAATACAACCAACAAACAATATAATCTCACTGCTAACTACAACTTTCAAAGAACAATGATCTTCCTATGCAAATGTCCACCGGAGAGAGCTTCATCTCCATCATGATCATGTTTATGAAAAATCAGTGTCAAGATCCCTACCAAACATAAAACCGATCCCACAAGAAGTTTGTCATACCTCTCCACCCAGTGAAACTTCAGTTGGCTTGCACCGTAAAACGATAGAGCCACCAGTAATGTCATCACAGTAATTGTGCTGCCAAATGAATATAACAGCAAGTGAAAATGATACACCATGACAGTTGAAATGATTTGTTGAAAAAGGGTTTATACATAACGGATATCATGCATAGTTACCGGTTGACTGGAAAATACAGCCGAACTAACATTCAAGAATAGAATGTCCAGGTTCTTGTAAATGACTAGAATAAGAAACAGCTAACAAAGATAAATTTAGAATAACCTACTAGTTTGGAGTCATCTTCAGAGCCACGAGATTTCAAAATCAGAACCTAAATTGGGAGCCAAACTGATCAAGTTACATAAATAACAAATGGAAAGGTACCATATGGAATCTGCATCGACTTAGATCAACTTCAAAATACCAAGTTTGCTTTTAGAAAAGAGGCATAGTCTTGAAGCCACTTGGATATGGTTTCAAGATTTCAATATAAGCTGGGCTGATTTTAAAGTTGTTTCCATACTAAACCCCCAAATATATCAGCTTACCGTCTGAAAAATTCTTGCCTTCATAGAGCAACATTAGTGGAAAAAAAAAAAAGGAAAGTTCTAAATTAGAAAGTGGCGTTCAGGTCTTTTCGTCAATTATGTTTCTTCAAAATTCCAACTGACAAACTGAAAAGCCTACAGACTGAAACTCAAAGGATTTGGCTCAATCATATTTTGGCCAGCCAACGGAAACTTTTTATACGGCATCCAACTAAATGTGGAATGTCTCTAGTTCAAAGTGCAATTTTTCAAACTAAATAGGAAAAACTAAGTTCTAAAATTGATAACTATAGCTTTTTTGATACCTGAATAGCAGCACTATGATGGCAAGAATCATCATGGATGAGGAATTCCCAACAGCGAGAAAAACTGGAAGTGTAGTTGCACAAGGGGATAGTGCAGGTACGAGTACGAGTCCTGCAACAGCCATTCTTTCCATAGGTTGGTTGTGAGAATGAGTGTGTCCACCACCTTTTCCAGAAAGAAAAAGTACCACATAACTACCACCTAGAATTATGAGCAAAAGTGAAGCAAGCTTGTGCACAGTTTCTTCTCCGGCAATTGTGTTAGCCATAGTGATTGCTGTTACCCCAAGAAGTGAAGTGGATATCACATGCAAAACTGCCCCAAAAGCCGCTGTACAAAGAGAAGAAAAAGAAAATTTGAATTTCATATTATGATTCTCCATTGTATGTACAAAATTAAGTGATTTGACAATGCAAATTCTGCATCCTATTCAAGTGTTCCTTGGAGAACTAAGATGGTGTTTGTGATTGCTTGAGCTTTTTTGCTTTCAGCTTTTGAAAAAGCAACAGTTTTGTACTTCATTAAAACAGCTTATAAGTAGATTAAAAGTCTAGAAAAATAGCTAAATGGGTGGCTGTCAAGTTAAAAAGTGCTTAAAACAGTAAGCTACTTTTAAGCAATGCCAAACACCATCTAATTCATAAACAATTAGTCTGATCTAATCAAGTTGAATATTAGAATAACATCAAATAAACAACAGGATGATTTAATGGCAATTTGAAGTAAGATAATTAAACCAGATAATCCAGATTAGCATCAATTCAATCAGAAATCAGTGAACAAAAATCAAAGAGCATTTTGACATCAAGACAAAATGCTTATTCCATACATGAACAAAATGCATATTCTGCAACATTTTCATATAATCAAATTTATTAAATGAAAGTTCTATACAAATAATAGTAAAATACCCATCAACAATCGAAACAAAATAGTTAAACAATTTGAAAACAACTGCAACTTAATTCAAGTTCGAAACACAGAATAAGCTTCAAATTACACTAAAATCTGAAACTGCACAATGCCCAGTTATCATATATGTCATTTAGGTCCAGATCTAAAGAGAAAATGTGAGAACATACTGACAAGGAGGGTTCTTGAAAGAGTCCATTTCTGGGCACGCCCAACAATAGAAAAAGGAAGCCAATGCGTAGGAATAAATGAATGAAGAAGCGAAACTGTTGCTATTCCTCCAATAGTAGACAGATCTTCAGCACTGAAACTATTCTCCATTTATATCAATCTATATTTACAGATCAAATTGGATTATACCCAGTTGAAAAAAAGCAAAGAGCAAATGAAAATTCGGATCTTCAATGGGGTTAGAGTGTTAATACAGAGTTATCGTAAAATGGGTTAGAGTTTTGGGTGGAGAAATTTCCATATTTGAATTGCTTAGAGCGGTTGGTAAGGGAAAAAGAGAGAGTAGTTTAGGATCCAAAAGAAGTGTAGAGATCGATGCTTTTTTAACGATTGTCCGGTGACCGGTGACGGTGGATGATGGTAATGGGTTAGTAAAATTGGGGCGAATTTCAAGGTTAATAAAATTTATTTATTTTTTGAAATTAATTATCTTAAACTTTCTATTTTACTTATTGGTAAAATAAAATTTCTATTTTAATTTTAAAATTAAAGTATTTTTTTTAACATTTGGTTTAAATTTTATTTTATAAATTTTTGTTATTATTTTTCTTATTTTTTGAAGAATATATTATTTGATTCAAGCTTGTATTTTAAAAAATTAAATTATTGAAAAAGAAATACAATTTGTTCTTTATTTTTTATTATATAATATAAACTCATTATATTTCACTTTATGCCTTTTTCTAAAGGTTTTCATTTTATGCATTATTTTTTTTTTCTTTAGCTTTCATTTTTTTTATTGGTTACTAATAAAAAAATAGTTTAAAACAAAAATAAAAATTTTATAGAGAATTAGAATAATGAATTACAAGTAATTTTATTTATATTTTACCTTGAAAAAAATCTATAATTTTTTTATTATTTTACTAAATAAAATTGTAGAATATAAAAAAATAATAAAAATCAGATTTTTTGAATCTCAAGATAAGAATTATATTTGTAATAAATAATAATTTATGTGGGTGAAATAAATTAAATCTTATATTTTTATTAAAATCTAAAAAAATAATTAGACTAAGTGATAAAAAACTAAGAATGTATAAAATAAAAATTTAATATATAATTTTTGAGAAATGGATTTCTTTAACTTTATGAACCAATTTACAAGTTTGAAGTGTAGAAAAATAAAAGACTTTCCAATATAAAAAACACAATTCACAAAATTAAATTACAATTTATTTATATTTATTAATCGTATATGAATTTAAAAATACCAAAATCTATTTTTATATTAAAATCAAATTTTTTCTTGAAATTAAAATATTATAATTATTTGATCAAATTTCATAACTTTAGAATTTAAATAAAGTAATTGCAAATAAAAAAATATTTATATAAAAATTAATCTCTTAAAAAATAAAATAAAGTAATTGTAAATAAAATAAAATTTTCATATGCGATAAATGATAATATATTAATTCGTTTTTCTTTACCCGTCCTTCCACTTTTCCGATTTCTAGGGTTTCACCAAAAAAAAATCTTCCCCAATTTCAACCTCTTCATACCCATCAGATCAAACCCAAATCCCCAATTTATCAATCCCACAAACCCTACTACACCAGACCAGAACAAATGGCCGAAGTCATCAACATGCCTCTCGATTCTCTCGACCGTCGAGGCCGAGAGCGAGACCGTAAGGAGAAGTCATCGTCGACAGCTGATGACCCTCAGTCTTCTCCTCCACCACCTCCTCCTCCTCTGCCTCCTGCTGCTTCTGCTTCTGCTTCTGCTGCTGTTGCTGGTCCTGGTGGTGGCGGTGGTCCTCCGCCGCCTCCTCCTCATCAAAATGCTTCTCGACGACGCGATAGAGACTCCAGAGATAGAGACTTCGATAGACCACCTCCTAATCGACGTGATTATTACAATCGGTCTCCTCCACCTAGAGATAGAGATAGAGATTATAAAAGGAGGAGTAGTTTGAGTCCTCCTCCTATGCCTTATCGAGATAGGAGGCATTCTCCACCTCCGAGGAGGTCGCCTCCGCCTTATAAGAGGTCAAGAAGAGAGGATGGTGGGTATGATAGGAGAGGGAGTCCTAGAGGTGGATTTGGACCTGGCGATAGAAGGTGAGTCAGTTCATTTGTGATAGATTTGGCATTTTTGGCAATTTGAGTAAATTTTAGGATTGTGTAGTTATTTTTTATTACTGATTTTTGTTATGTTGCTTTTATTTGTATATTGTTCTTCTTTCAGTATCTATCACTATGGATTATGGGTCTAGGTCAGATTTAATGAAATAATTAGTGGAATTAGCTTAAGGCAAGGGCTTTGGAGCTTTATTTGCTTCTATTTTATTGAGCTTGAGTTTGTCTTTTGTACATTTGGTTTCTTGAAAATGTGAATGTGAAACTAATTGTTTAGGCAAATTGAAAGATTGCTAACATCATACCTACTATAATTAAGTGAACCAATATAAAGATTCTAACTTTAGATTTAAAATGGATTTCCTATATTGGAGATGGTTCGCTGATACAATCAGAAGTTTTTAAGGATAGATGGCATTCCGTTTACGAATTATGTTTGGTATAAATGAAATGTTCGTTTTTAAATTTGAGATTTGTTATGATTGGACCAAATTCTTCCAAAGTTATTGGAATGTGCAATGAACTTGAAATGTGTAGGAGCATAAGCTGCTAACCCATTGGAATGTATATGTCTAAAATTTAAATTAAATTAAAATAAATTCTATGGTTAACTTTTTGAATTAAATAAATTAATAGAAAAAATGGATTATTTATGTTTTTTCCAAATGCTGTATTTATATGTTTTTTACCTGACATCAACTTAAGATTTACCCATGAGAAGGAAATGTGTTATTGCAAATGCTATTCCTATCTGAGAATGACTAATACAGACTTGGGTTAAATTTGGAATGCTGGATTGGATTATCCCACCGTTGCTAAATTAACATGATATCCTTGGTATGATCTCCAAAAGACAGAAATTGTTTTACAAGTTTCTAGCATCAAATTTCCCAATTAGTACAAAAGGAAAGGCTCTAGTAGAGGAATCTTGATCCTCCTTGCGTTCTGTCCATCCATTTGGTTCACTTATATTTATTTAAAAACTTGTGTGTTGGTTCGAAGTATGATCAGAATGTTTCATTTCATGAAGTGTCTACTTGAGATAGGTTTGGTTAAAGTTCAAGTTGAACTTTTATTTTACATATTTGCATAGCTTAATTTGTTCGCAATCAATATGACCATTTGATAGGGTGTTATATAGGTGGTTTGTTTACATTTCATTATAATTGTGTGGCCACCTTTTCTGTAAGTTGTGTGTAGTTCATTTGGAATGCTATGTTAGTGAAAGCATTTAACTGTATAGAATAAATTGTGTTAGGATCTTTTCAGTTGCTCTGATGGGTCATATATGATTTGATGTGTAGGTTTGGATATGATTATCCTGGTGGATATGAACGTGAGATGGGGGGTAGGCCTGGTTACCCTGATGATCGTCCTCATGGTCGTTACATGGGTCGTGGTGGTGGATATCAAAGTGGTCCCTCCGGTAAATGATCCATTTCTCTCACATATGTTGCATTTTGAACTTGCAATATTTTGATTTGTTAGTAGCATAAATAATCACATTTGAACCTGCAATGTGAATATTTGTTCTCTAGAGCCTGATTTCATTTGTAATTTGTTGTGCTTTTGTGGATCTGAATTGCAACTTAAGTGACCAAATTAGTTTTGATTTTAATGCTTCCCATCAATCTAGTTCTCCACATGTTGGTTCCCACTTCCCATTCTTATGATCAAAGCAGGTGCTATCAATGGAGTATTCAATCAGGATCACAAGTTTATTCTTTTATTTATATGGTTTTTAACTCACAAATGAAGAACAAGCAGGAGCCAAGCTTGAAACGCCAACAGGATCATGTGACTGCATATGTACATGCCAATTTTTTCTCCACATTTTGTTAGTCCTATTATATTTTAAATTCATTACCAAAAATCTTTTTCATGTTTTGGTTGCGGCATAAACATCAGCATCTTTTGAGGCCTCTTCTGTATCTTAATGCGTGCCTATAGAGAGTGTAAACAAAGAAATGATCCAGTTTTTATTGACTGTGTGGATCATTATAAGTTGTATTTATTTAGTGAAGTGATATTGATTTGACTACGCTCATTTTTTTGCTGAGCCAAATAAAAATCCTTAGATGATATACTAAGCCATGATAAAGTGCATCCCACTTAATTTTTGAAGTGGACTGCTTTAGTATCTCTTATAAAGCCATTGCAAATTTCTTGCCTTTTGACTGGCTGCCTAGGACCAGATTTTGTAATGATTGTCGACCGCTCAATACTTCTTTCAGCATCTTTCACCCTTTTTTAACTGATTATGTTCCATTAAGAATAATTTGGTGTTAGAACTGCTGCTGTTGTGGTGAAGACGGAACTTGTGGTGTTTTGAATTACCTTGGTGATTATGTTGTTACTTGATAACTATCGCTTCCAATATTTATAGACTATTTGGAAGATGGTGAAGTGGTTAATTCATGGTACAGCTATTGACCTTATGATATAGCTGTACGTGCATGATGAAGATCCTGGGGCCCTTCCGTTGATCATTTCTCCACCAAGAGTCAATGTACCTAGTTGTGCAGTCTTAGCAATTACTTATGCTGAATGTTTGACTTGAAGGTGCTACTTGTATCAAATCCTCTCTCTGTTGTTTACTTAGGTAGAACTAACTGGATTCTATTAACTTTTGCAGACTGGGATTCAGGACGAGGTGGTTATCCTGATGCTTCCAACACCGCGAATTCCCAGAGGTTTGTATTTCGAGTTCATTCTTTCTATTTTCCTGGGTAATATCATAAACCAATTTGCATTATTAAAGAGGAATTCATTAGCTTATGCTGGAGTTTCATCTTACAGCTGGGCCATGCTCTAGATCATGGTTAATTCACGGGGATTAAATTTTTGCTCTATTTGTGGTTGGACGTCTGAAGATTGTATCTTCGCTTCTATTTTCCTAATGTAGCAATAAAACCATGCTTTCTAGATAGCTTGTATTGCATATCCATGTGCAGCTCAAAAAGCACATATGAATAGTTTCTCACTTCGAAGATGTCACTGCAGGATTTCTGATATTTTATGGCTTGAGCATTACTAATCAGATATATTCATGATCGCATATATTTTCATTCCCCCGCGCAGGGTGTCTTGCGCATAGGCATGTTCATTCTTTGTTTGGCTTACTATCGTACAAAGTGGCCTTTGTAGAATTCATTTCACTCATGTGGTTGACACATTGAGCAAACTTTTTTCAGGGAAGGCTTGATGTCATACAAGCAGTTCATCCAGGAGCTTGAAGATGATATTCTCCCAGCTGAAGCTGAGCGCAGGTATAAAGCGTAAACTGTTTTGGACTCTTCATGAGGAGTTGAAGACTCCAATTCATAATTGTAATTCAAAAAGTGATCATGATATTTTTTGCAGATATCAAGAATACAAGTCGGAGTACATTTCAACACAGAAGCGAGTATTTTTTGAGTCTCATAAAGATGAGGAATGGTATATCTCCTAATGTTCTATCATAGTTCTTTCTGTTAGCTTCATTGGTCTCCCTACCAAGTCTTATTTGGTCGGTTGTCACTGTTGTAACTTTGTTGGTCTAATTGGCTTGTATCCATATAGGCTGAGAGACAAATATCATCCAACCAATTTGGTTGCAGTCATTGAAAGGTATGCTTTTAAACTTGGAGAATTGTTGGATTTGTTTCCTCCTACAAATAGTCTGGGTTCCTAATTTCTGGTCTTATCATAATTTTTGGTCTCAACTTCTTTATCTGTTTGGAACTCTTTGTAGGAGGAATGAACTGGCAAGAAAGGTTGCCAAGGACTTTTTGCTGGATTTGCAAAGTGGGACATTGGACTTGTGAGTTGAATTTCCTTTTTAATTAGATTCAGTTGGACCTACGCACATGTTTATGCATATTTTGATATTCAGCCTATGTCGTCATTCTACATTACAGAGGTCCTGGTGTCAACATTCTGTCTTCAAATAAATCAGGACAGGCAAGCGATCCAAATTCTGAGGATGAAGTAGAGACGGGTGGCAAAAGAAGACGACATGGTCGAATGCCAGCAAAAGAAACCGATCTTCTTTCAGCTGGTCCTAAGGCTCACCCAATCAGTTCAGAACCCAGAAGAATTCACATTGATGTTGTTCAAGCGCAGGCCCTTGTACGCAAGCTTGACTCTGAGAAAGCAATTGAAGAAAATATTTTAGCTGGTTCTGAAAATGATAAAATTAACCGAGAGAAATCCCACAGCAGTTCAAGTGGTCCTGTTATTATTATCCGAGGTTTAACCTCTGTCAAGGGTCTGGAGGGTGTTGAACTATTAGATACACTTATTACTTATCTTTGGCGAGTCCATGGTTTGGATTATTATGGAATGATTGAAACAGCTGAAGCTAAGGGTCTCAGGCATGTTAGACCAGAGGGGAAAAGTTCTGATGTAGCTAACAGTGGGAATGAATGGGAAAAGAAACTGGACTCACGCTGGCAAGAAAGGTTAAGGAGTCAAGATCCTTTGGAAATAATGACTGCTAAGGACAAAATAGATGCTACTGCTGTTGAATCATTGGATCCCTATGTCCGGAAGATAAGGGATGAAAAATATGGGTGGAAGTATGGGTGTGGGGCTAAAGGTTGCACAAAGCTCTTTCATGCAGCTGAATTTGTGCACAAGCATCTAAAACTGAAACACCCTGAACTTGTGATGGAGCTGACCTCCAAAGTGCGGGAAGAGCTGTATTTCCAAAACTATATGAAGTACAGTCAAATAACACAATTTCTTCTGCCTTTTTATCTGCAATTTTAATTTTTTACTGACAAATGCATTATATTATGTCTATGTGCAGCGATCCTTATGCTCCTGGTGGCACTCCCGTTATGCAGCAGCCTTTACCGGTATTGTACATCAAATCCCATGTTAATATATGATCGACATAGCTATACACTACATACAATGTTTATTAATTTTGGTTTCTGAAAGTATGAAATACAGCTTCCAGTTTTTTAGAAATAGCTTTTTGGTTAATCAAACTCCATTAGAAGTGCATTGAACATGCATTTCTCTGCTTCTTCATGCCTCTTCCTATTTTGAGTGTTTCTTGGCACTGGTTAGCACCTGCTTAGATTCTTTAGTGTTTTGTGCATGTCTGCATGAATGAAGTAACTTGTCACAGCAGTCTAATTTAGTTATCCCTGGATGTAATTTTCTGTAGCATGTTGGATAAACCTTGTACACTCATGAAAGAGCTTCCCAAGCTTCATGAA
This sequence comes from Croton setiger, assembly GCA_948099555.1. Taxonomy (NCBI): domain Eukaryota; kingdom Viridiplantae; phylum Streptophyta; class Magnoliopsida; order Malpighiales; family Euphorbiaceae; genus Croton; species Croton setiger. Next base: position 27,649 of record CANUEY010256751.1, read on the forward strand.
TGTGTCTCTCTCCCTCCCCACGTATCTCTGAAGCCCTAAAATGACTGATGGGATTTGCAATGGCCGTGTTGTGGAAATCAAAGCAATGTTCCTTAAGTATACAATTGATAGGAGCCGAGCCCAATGGCTGTTAAGTAGTCCAGCCTGAGCTCTTTTAAGCATGTAGGGTTTAGAAAGGGGAGACATGACATTATATAAGCTGCTCATCTGTTAGCTTAGGATGATCTTTGTGAACCTGCTAATGTGAATCTTCCTGAAGACATACATGTCAGATGCTTTTGTTCCTTATTTTGTTTGCTTACTGCATTTTTTTTTTCAGAAAGAAAAACCTCAGAGGCGTAAGCTAGGTCCAGAAAATCGGTTGAAGGATGATCGTGGTGGCCGTAGAGATCGGGACAATAGAGCAAATGGCAGTGAAAGATTTGATAGGTCTGAAAATCAACAGTCTGGTGATTTTCAGCAAAATGATGGCCCTGATGGTGGCAATCATGATGATCCAATGTATGACAATTTTGGTGGGCAAGGCATGCGTGTAGCTCCTTTCACTTCAGATATTACTCCACCACCAGTATTGATGCCTGTACCTGGTGCTGGGTATGTTAATTCATATATGCTAAAATTCTTAGCTTAGTGACAATACTTTAGGCTCATGGCTTGTTCTGATGGCAATATATTGTTTTAACAGTCCCTTGGGGCCTTTTGTCCCTGCTCCACCTGAAGTTGCAATGAGGATGTTCAGAGAACAAGGCGGTCCTCCTCCATTTGAAGGTGGTGGTAGAAATGGAAGGCCTGGTCCCCAGATAGGTGGACCTGGCCCCATCCTTCTACCGTCAGCCTTTCGACAGGATCCTCGCCGAATACGCAGGTAATTCTTTTTCTGATCGTTTCCTATCCACATCGACTGTCCGTTTTGGTGCTCCCATGCATCTGAGCTTTGTCATGTGGTGCATACTCTTTTCTCAAGTTTCATTTTTATATGATCTGTGGAGCAACGTAATAAAATAATATCTCAAAGAAGTTCCTGTGTTATTTTGAATCATCTGTAAAAGTTATGTAGTTATGTGGGAAAAAGATCGTCATCACTTTCATCTTCATTTTTACCTTTGAGAATGTCGAGGGAACGATAGGAGAGATACTGACCCAGAACAAAGAAACAAATAAATAGTCTCTGCTAAATGGATTTATAAATTTATAATATTTATCAATGTTTTCAGTAAATCGTAATCAATTCAAAGATTGATCAAATAATTGATGCAAATTTATTTTACAGAGTAAACTTTTGTAGAAATAACCTTGTGGCATTTGTAGAAATAATTCTGCTGTATTATTTTTTTTTTTTACAGCTATCAAGACTTAGATGCACCGGAGGATGAAGTCACAGTTATAGATTACAGGAGTTTGTAGGTAACCACTACTGTTTGGAAAACTGAACTTCCAAATCTGCATTTTTTCTTGTGAGGGATTCATTGTTTTAAAAGGTAATCCAAATGTAGAAGCAATCACCACTGTACTTTGATCTGTTTGAGGTTTGAACTGTTTGTTGGGCGCTGACCGGCCAATGAAGTGCAGATTACTTGTTAGCAAGAAGCAAATCGGTCAATTTTTTTCCATCCCCTTCGTCTTTTCGTTCAGTATTCAAGTCTTGTTTTTTCTTTTTTTAGGGGGTGGGTGGGAATATAATACCATGTTAGACAGTTGTATCTATCAAATGGACTTCTTGTCATAATTTTTAGAGTTATAATATTGACTTAGCTTTGATCTTTGTTGATAATAAAGAGATTTGAAGTCGAAACATTTTGCAGATACTTTGGTATGATACTAAGGTTCTTGTGATAAATCAATGCGATGATCTGCCAGATTAGACATTCCCTTTTACGACGTGTTCGAACCGTTTATGTTTATGCTAGAAATATTTATAAATTTTTGCAATTGTTTCTGGCATAAACCTACTATGGGGTTCTAAGAATAAGGAAGATGGCAGTTAACATTTCTTGATCAAATTAAATTAAAGCTGAAGAGTTGATTACAGGCCGCAGAATACAACTCCTGCTTCAGAAACCAGAGTTCTGAATCTGAATTGTTTTGTTCTTGACTTTCTTTCATAAGCCTTCAGAGTTCCTTTTGAGATGACTCGACCATTTCATGGCAACCAATCCAATTGTCATCATCCGACTTGGCCAGCCTTAAGATTGCTTATCAGGAACAGTATAAACTTTCACTGTCAAAAGTTTCAAACCCATCTCACAATCCAAGAGGGCTTTTAAGTACAGCAAAGTATCCAATATGTTGCAGCCAAACTTCATGCTGAAAGTGAAAAGGCAACTACTTTTTTTCACAATTACAAGAAAATTGGGATGTAAAGTTACATAAATAAAAGCATATTACAATGAAAAACTGGGGATTCAAACTTCTTAATGCCTTTTGATTTTTCACATTACATGTACAAATATGTTACAGAAGTTTACAGAGGGTCGCGGGATTTAGGGCAGCTTCAGCCGGAGAAAGGAAGTAAGATTGGGAAGGCAAATAGTAGAAAACAGAAAGCCAGGAAAAAATGCTCTTAAGTGCAGAGAATTGGTAGGTTCCCTAGCCACTGGGATATACAACAGAATTGGTGGAATTTGGTGAACAAAAGTATGATATGCACCAATGTAGACTCGGGTATGCGAAGGGAAGTCAACAGCCAACGGATTTTGAGCCTTTTACTTCCTCAGCTTCTTTGATGGAGGCTCTGGCTGGGGTTCAGCCTGCATGTAGAAGTTTCATTGATCAGAATTGAACTTATTGAGAAGCATAATACTTTACAAGAGATAAAACATGTTGATAAAAGAAAATACTGTTACGTGAAGTATCAACTAGTGCTCGATGATTCTAAAATTCGCATTAAATTCTGATTTCGTGAAATATGTCCCCTAACAAAGCTAGTCTCACATCTCTGTGAAACTCAAATTAAAGATCAGAATTCTATAGGAGAGTTAAAAGTTTGAGTTCAAGTTAAAGGAGTTGAAGTTCTCATATAAGTTTGAAAATGAATGCAGTCTCCACTAAAATACACACTTTTTGAGAAAAAAATAAAAAGGTATTTATTGGTTTATGATGTCCAATCACTAAGAGAAGGAAGAGAATGCTTACGACAATTGAAAGCTGCTCCTTGATGTAGGCCATTGATCTCAACATGGCACATAATGTATCCCTAGACACCTGAAATTTGACATCCAACTCTCCTGAAGTTGTTTCTGTATCTTGAAGCTGAAACAGCAGAAAGGATAAAATTCATTGCGGGGCAATAAATTGAAAAGAATGAATGCAGCAGGAAAGTCCAAGATAACATGATGATCACTTTAATAATTCGGTTGATGATGCTGTTCTGTGTGAATCTTAAATAAAGTTTAATGCTTTAATTAATTGGGTTGGTTTGATAAATTTTCATATTTAGGGGCATACAAACTGGATTTCTATTTGTAAATGCATATCAATTTTAACCCACAAAGAAATTCACCATGCTCAGAGAAACACTGAACGAACATATCGGTATATCGTAAGCTACCCTGGCTAGAAGATATAAAACCATTTAAAATTTAACCCATCCTTCCTTGCCCCCATATTAGAAAGAACAAAGAGCTCAAGGCCCTCCCTAGATAGAACCATATTAAAAATGCACATGGACAACAAGGACATCCCTAGAAGTAAGTTTATTACAGGGAAAGCCTAAACCACACTATTATTCTGTCATAAAGAGATTCAAAAGAACATGTCATTGTTTCCCATGGTTGATAATCCCAATATCATTTTGCTAAACATAAATCTACAACTTGGATAGACTTACCTTTAAGTTGATAACGGCAACCCTGTTCGCCGGTGTGGAGAGCTGCTCACTAATATATGCCATAGACCTCAACATGGGCTCTAGTGTAACTCTTGACAGTTGAAATTTAACCTCCATTTCTGTCGAATGAATCTTGCTGTAATCCTGCAACTGTAGCAATTGTAAGCAAAATTTATATGAGAAAACTCACCAAACCAGGTTTTATATAACATCTAAAAAGTAATGCAACATCCCTACATGATAAAAATAGGACAAGTTCAATAATCTTCCTACTAATGATGTTATGAAATAAAATTTTCAAAGCACTTGCCGAATCTTATGCTAAGAACTAAATAAGGGATGAACACATTCAGAAGGCTCAAGGCTACATTGCAGCTTGTCAATAAGAGTATTTGGTGACTGGTATTTTCATTTACTTGCCCTTAAATCCCAGTCTCTTCAAGGGAACTGGTTAAATATTAATAACTTTTGACGGGATTAAATGTTAAACCCCAGAAATGCTCGAACATCATGCCAGAAGAATGGTGTTACGGAAGCTCTCACAATTTAGGATATTTCCTATTAGTATTTTGCAATTTTCCTATTTAGAACTATTCCTATTTAGTGTTTTTTATCTTATTCTTAGTATTTCCTAGGTAATGCAGGATTTTTTTTAGTTAGTTTTTTCCTTATTAGTACAAGTTTCCTAATTATGTAACAAGTATAGTCCTAATTAAGGTGACAATTGAATAATAAAACCTTAAGTCGAATTTCTATGAAAACCGGAGATGTAGAGACTCTCTCTAATGAGTCCTGGGGCAGAAACTCTCCAATGAGTCTTGATATCAAATGCTCTCTCCAACGAGGTCCAAGGTTTTTGAGTTCCCTTTGAAGAGCACGAGTTATCTAGAAATAAAAGGAACGATGGCAGCTGTCCATAATAGACCCATGACACTATACTACTCCAAGGTTCATCACAAAAGGGTGAGCGCAAAGGAGGGTGGTCAAATTTCCCTCCTTAATCTAGCATGTACCAAATTACAGCCTTTATTGGTGCTGTTGGTGGGGTCAACTTATAAGAAATATCTAGATTAATTAAGAACTAAATTGAAGTATCATTACAGAACAGCATATATACAAGAACTTCATGACTAAATAACTGGATGAACATCAGTAAATTTAGAAAGCTCACATGTAGATTATCATATTTGGGTAGTTGATCATCAAACAGAACAATTCCTGACTTATTATGATCAATATAGTTTCAAATTTTAACTCAATAATGTACCTTCAAGTTAATGACGGCAACCCTGTTCCCCGGCATTGAATTCTTGTTCTCCATCATCCAAGTCATTGATTTGAGACACGGAAGAGGTGGCTGTGTGAAAGGAACATACCAGGTCATTTACTTTCCTTATTTTAAACTTAAAAAAAGGTGTAAAAGAAAACTTTCCTTAAATGAGCTAGTTCATTATTATTTTCCCTGATTTTATCATATTAATATATAAAAAAGGAGTCTTTAAAGATTCATGCAAATGTTTCATTTACTTACCATGTTTCCTGGAGTGCCATCATCCCGTTGAAGGGACACAGGGCCCATGCGGGGCAGATTCAAATCAGCAACAGATTGAACTGGAAGACCAGCATCGTTCAGATTAAATCTTCGAGTAACTTCATCTTGCCTTGGCCACAGTAATGGGGTTGAATCTGATGCAGATGTGGAACTTTTCCTGTCTTCATAACCAACCCCACCAGCCTGTGAGTTTGGAGGCGGAACTTTGGCAACATTTTTCTTTGCAGCAGCAACCCTCTTCCCTCCTTCTCTAAGAGCGCTCATTGCAACATTGTAAGTGTCCACAGCTATTGCTCCTTCTTCAGCATATTTGATGGCTTCCCGACAAAGATTGTTGTACCGCAATGTGAGAGACTCTTGGCCATGTAATTCACCAGAACGTTCATCTGATCCTGTACCATTTTTGGCATTTCTTGTCCACCTTTTTAAGATGTAGTGGGATGGCAATGTAAGTACATTAGTCACAGTGAAGACTGTCAGAATGTGCCTGCATAAAATCCCTGAATACTCAAACATTTGGCAACTACAGTTAGCTCTCATTTCTGGATAGTTCAACGTAACAATATATGCTTTGTGATCATCCTCGAATTTTGCAACCCTGAATGTGCTGATAGCCCCATCACCCTCAATTTTATTAGCTGTATACACAAAAGTTTCAACTAGCTCTTCTTGAAATTTTGTAAATATTTTTCTTGTGTACATATTTGCAGCTTGTTTTTCCATTGGAGATGGCGTCCTTAAGACTGGCAATGTGCAAATTGTATCAAAATCCGCTTCCAACTCCTTCTCAAACCAATTATCTAGAGCTCTTTCATACTGTCTGAAGAACAAAGGTAACGTGGTTTGTTGGTTAACATAGCTGTCAAAGAAAGAGCCATCAAACCCTTGATTTGGAGATATCACAGCAAAAAAAGAATCTCGAAAATATACTGGCACCCACTGCGCACGAGCATCATACAATGATTGTAGCCAATCATGTCCGCTTAGATCATATTTATCAAGGATAGAGCTCCAAGATGACTCAAACTCCTCAATAGTCTCAGTCAAGTTGATACAATTGTACAATTCTACCTGTAGAGTAGGATGTACAAGACACACATGAGCCAATTTTTCTTGGCCTTCTCTTAATACACACCACTTGCTAATACAGTGTCTGGCCTCAGGAAAAACTTGAGACACGGCTACCTGTATGGCCCTGTCTTGGTCGGTGGTGATAGAAACAGGCTGCCTATCATTCATTGCTGTAAGAAATGTCTTGAAAAGCCAAACAAAAGAAGCCTCAGAATCATCTAGAAGTATGGCACAGCCAAATAAAATTGTTTGACCATGATGGTTAACACCTGTAAATGGAGCAAATGGAACTCTATACTGATTTACTCTGTAAGTTGTATCCAATATTATTGCATCACCAAAATGGCTGTACGCTGTCCTTGACCTTGCATCAGCCCAAAAGACATTGGCCATGCGATTATCATCATCAAGTTGTATGGCATAAAAGAAACCAGGGTTTTCAGCTTGCATTTTCTTGAAATATTCCAACAGATTCTGAGCATCCCTCCCTAGTGTCCTTCTTCGAGCATTGGGCCTGACAGTATAATTTAATGAGACTGCATTCTTAAGTACACGATTTGATTCTGCAGCAGGAGAGTTCCTAAGACCATGATTAGCCTCCACAGGCACACGGTTCCCATCCATAGAAACATACATTACCCCACTAGGTACAACTCCCCCTCCTTGGTAAGATTCGGTGACGCCTTTTGTAGCACCAGCAAAATGCCTGCGGGGTCTAAGGTAATGCACTTTGCTGGGACTCATCATAGAATGACTATGCTCCTTTATGAATTTTGTGACAACCCATTTATTTGGACTCTTCAGCTCTACCCTAAGCATTGCATCACAATTATCAGCAGACCTTCTTTTCTGACCCTCTCTGCCACATGCAAACTCACGAACATTCATTATCCCCTCATTTTTAGTTCGGTTAAAATGAACAACTTTGGAGGTAAAACCTAGACGTCTAGCATACTCATCATAGAAAATTTTAGCCACATCTTCAGAATGAAATTCCATACCGACATATGGCTCAATCACTCGATCCTCGTCATGTGCTGAAGAATGCTCTGGATTATTCGCTTCTCTACCCTCGTTGGGTTCAGCATCTCCTTCATAGGCCATAACGCGGATACCCATTCCTTCCTCTTCATCAATCACATTAACATCCATTACAACACGCCACTGGAAGCTAAATTCTAATGACAACTATGTGCCACAACATACTTTTCAATTCTTTATATAAGCAAGTGAATGCAACTGCAACCAAAATTTAACAGGAAGAATAATTACAGAGAGAAACAGTCACCAAGAAATCTAACGGCACAAATTAATTCTTTCTTTAAGCTATACTCCGAACATTTAAATAAACTCAGAAACTAATCCGTATAACCAAATCAAACAATCATATCAGACCAGATAATGTATGTTACCATTAAAGTCGTACAAGAGGAAGTACAAAAAAGAGGAGAAAGAGCTAAACTTAATAGCCTAATCTATAGCAAATAAAACAAAACAATGAAGCTTAATTAATTGAGACCCATTTCATGGTTTAACTATACAATGAAAACCTATTTAAGTAAAACTCAGAACAATTTCATATCAAATGCAAATTAAACAAAATAATAAAGCTTAACTAATTGAGACCATTTTGAAGGTTTAGCTATCCAATGAAGACCCACTATATAAAATGCAAATTACACAAAATGATGAAGCTTAACTAATAGATATCAACCTAAAGGTTTAGCTATCCAATGAAAATCCACAAGTAAATAAGTTAGAGTGAGATAGAAACAGTGATCTTCAACCTGTGCAGAAATGAAAATAACAAGCGAGTACCTGGAAATTGGAAATATCCGAATTGTGAAATAGAGGAACGAACAGTTACGTGGAGAAAGGTAGAGAAATTACCGATAGAAGTGGAATTAGCAGTAAAGGTGGTTTTTTTTAATCAAAGTTCCAATTTTTTTTTTTTTTGCAGAGAGAAGAAAAAGACTGAAACTGAAACCCTAACTTTACCTGTTTCACTTTTTTTTGAAAATTTTACGAAGACGCCCAAATACTGTTTGAGATTCTTCATTTTGCACCTGTTACTTGTTGTTCCGGTTCAATATCTTAAACCGGTTACTACCCAATCGAACCGAGTACCCCCTCCTTTTTCTATCCAATCCAAAAAAAGAATATAAATAGCAATTTTTTTCATTTGGTTCGATTAAATTCATGTCATATCATTCTTTCAGTTTTGGTTTTCGGTTCATCCGGCCGTTCGGTTTGGTTTGGATAACAGAAACCGTGCAATGCTTCACCAAAACCCAGAAAAACCCATAACACCATTGCGAAAGTGAAAGTGAAGAATTAAGAGTTTAGCTCAAAACTCAGAGCAAAAACCAGAAAACAACAGAAAAGTTGAAGAATTAAGAAGAAAAATGAAGAATTTACCTTTGATTCTGATGGGTTGTGGAGGTGTTGGCCGTCAGCTTCTTCAACATATTATCTCTTGCAGATCTCTTCATGCCAATCAGGTTTATAATTTTGCTAAAATTGTTCATGTTTCTTTGTATTTTATTTTAGTTTATTTAATGGGTTGTTTTAAAATTGCATAAAGTTAGCTTTTTCTATTCAGTCCTTTTTCTTTCAATTGATTTATTTCATTTTAATTCCCATTTTACTTATGTCATTGATTATTGTTAAATTTGTTAACTTTAGCTGTTAACTTAGAGAAATGGCTGAATATTTTTAATAAAAAGTTATTTTTGATATGTATTTATATCTAATCTATGCTGCCTATATTTTGGTTGTGGCAGGGAATTCACTTGAGAGTGGTGGGTGTCTCTGACAGTAAATCATTGGTTACTGCATCTGATGTGTTTACCAGGGAACTGAATGATGCATTTCTATCTGAAGTTTGCCGCGCCAAGTTGAACGGTTCATCCCTTTCAAAACTAGGTGATTTTGGTGAGTGCATTGTAATGTATACTTGAGTTTGTAATGAGGTTGATTTAAAGTTTTCATTTTGCTTATGATTTTTTTTTTTTTTTGTGTTTCTATTTAGATGAATGCTTAGTATACTCGAATCCAGAGTCGAACAGAAAATCTATAGATATTGCTGCTCTTCTGGGTAAATCAACAGGTTGATAGTCGAACTGTTCATCATCTCTTCCCTCTTGTTTTAATCTTTTGATTATTTTTTTTAAAGTTATTAGTTATTTCAGTTGTACTTCACATTATTTCTTTAAAAATGGTAAGTTGCAGCTGGAGAAATGAAATTATTTCACCTCTTAATTTTAATGATTAGGAATGGTGCTCAAATATTGTATTCAGCTTCAAAATTTGCGCCTATAATGTTCTTGTTACATGACAGGTTTGGTTTTTGTGGATTGCTCCGCGAGCTCTGAGACTATTGGAGTGTTAAATCGAGTGGTCGATCTTGGATGTTGCATAGTCTTGGCAAATAAGAAGCCTCTTACTTCTACTCTAGTAATGAACTCTTGTTGTCATTCTTGTCTCTCTTGGTTGTAACCTGCAAATAGCTAACTTTATACTTTGAGCTTCTGTTCCAAGGGACCAGCTTTTTGTAAAATAAGATAATCAAATTTTCCTTGAATGATTACCTATTAAATATTTGGATAAAGAACTTCAAATGCATTATATTTCTTTATATCTCCTTGCTTCACTCTCCTCATCCAAAAAAAGTTCTCCTGTTATTAGTCTGCTAGCTGGTTGCAACTCAGTATATTAAGAACCTTTTTTACTCTTTCTTGCAGGAAGATTATGACAAATTAGTTTCCTATCCGCGCTGCATCCGGCATGAGTCAACTGTAAGTTATTTTTTGATGCATACACACACCACACACACACACACACACGAGTTCTTTCTGACGTGCTTATAGGAATATGATTATATGATTCTTTCAGTCTCAATTCTAGGCTAAAGAATATAAACTTTTGATCCTTGTAAGGGATAGTGCTCTCACATTCTCATACTTGACACAATCCTCTTAGTGGGTCTAGAATTAGATTTTGTATTAGAAAATTCTATGATGACTTTATAATTAATTTCTACTGAATGAAATTATCTTGGCAGGTTGGTGCTGGCCTTCCCATCATAGCATCCTTAAACCGCATACTTTCATCCGGGGATCCTGTTCATCGGATCATTGGGAGTTTGAGCGGTAAAATCTTTTTGCTAGGCGTTAATTTCTATGCTTACACTGTTGGTTTGCCGCTGCATGTTGTGTTTAGATATGAAATATGATCAATGCATTTGCTTATTCTTTTTTTATGTGCTTCTTAAAAATCTTGTAATAGGTACATTGGGATATGTAATGAGTGAAGTTGAAGATGGAAAGCCTTTGAGTGAAGTTGTTAGAACTGCTAAAAGTCTGGGCTTCACTGAACCAGGTTTGTTTGCATTTTCAAGCGCTGAATTTCGTTGCATTTTCTAATAGAGAGTTGTCAGTCTAAATTATTTTAATTAGTAGAAAAGCCATTTATGGGAACATCTGATTAGGACACTGCTACTTAACGAATCAATTTCCTTAGTTTTATCTGATTTGTGTTTCTCAAAATTACTTATCTATTAATGCTTCATCAATTATAAAAGATCAAATAAAATTGTGATGTGCATGGCCAGGTTACTGCACAATTAGTATCTATTTTATGGTTATTCTATACTCCCTCTACCATTCACTTTATGTAGGCAAACCTATTTTTTCACAAATACTAAGTATTTCAACTAACATAATTTGTCAATTCATTCCAAATATGCCAATATTCAAGTCTTACAAATGGCTTTCATAATTCTGGGAGGTGTGTTTGTAAAAACTTAACAGACTATGTTAGTTAAACTAATATTTGTAAAAAAGGGTTGTGCCTGCATAGAGCAAACGGAGGGAGGAGTATTCTACTACACTTCTATACAGCTTCTTTATGTCCCAAATTTCATACAATAATATTATGTTTTAACAACGTGGTTTTCATTGAATGTCATTCTTGCAGATCCTCGCGATGACCTGGGTGGAATGGATGTTGCAAGAAAGGTTTGGAATTAGCTATATATTTATATATACATTGATTTGACGGTTGTGTTTCGTTAGAGTCTAACATTGCTGGCGTCTGGTTTTGCATTTGAAACAGGCCTTGATTCTTGCTCGACTTCTTGGAAGACGGATAACCTTGGATGACATTGAAGTCAGTACCAACTCCTATATTTTCCATATATCCAACAAAGTTATCATTATAATGCTTATTTTTAGTTAATTACTGTACTTATAAACTCATAGTTGCTTGCTTTCATCTCTCAATTTCCTCTGTTAGTTTTGTTATATTTTTAGATTGAGAGCTTGTATCCTGATGAAATGGGATCTCATGCGATGTCTGTTGAAGAATTTTTGGGTAACGGTATTGCATTACTTGACAACAGCATCCAAGAAAGAGTTAAAAAGGCATCCTTGAATGGGAATGTGCTCCGCTATGTTTGTGTAATTGAAGGCTCAAGGTATTGCTCTATTCTTTTTTTTTTCCGACACCCAGTTCGATTGTGGTTTAGAACGGTTAGTTTCTTGGCTGGTGGTTCAGGGAGGAAATGCAAAAGCAGTAAAATGCTTCTTTTTTGCTTCTTTTTTATAAGTGCTTTTCACAAGCCAAATGGAGAAAAGCACAAGTGATGCCGTACTCCATTATTATAAGTAGTATTTTGCTATTTTATATAAACTTAAAAGCCACAAAAAAAAAAAAGTAAAAATCATTAGCTTTTAAGTTAAGGGGAAAAGAACTGTTGTGCTTTTTCTTCTTGAAAGTTTAAAATGGTAATTATTTTTTTGGCAGGTGTGAGGTTGGCATTCAAGAACTTCCTAAGAATTCAGCTTTAGGGAGATTAAGAGGAAGTGACAATGTGGTAAAGCCTTTTTCTGTTCTCCCTTCAGAAAGATTTCCACTTTGTCATTTGTTCATGAACCCAAATCTTTTTTGTTTCATGTCTAGTGATTATTCTAGTCTGATGTCTTCAAATATATTGACTGTTTCTTGATTGCTTCTGCAGTTGGAGGTATACAGCCGATGTTACAATGAACAACCGCTTGTAATTCAAGGTGCTGGAGCCGGGAACGATACTACAGCTGCCGGTGTACTTGCTGACATCTTAGATATTCAAGATTTATTCCCCTGAGAAATGCACAATTTGTCATATTTATGAGGAAACAGAAATTGCCTGACCGGTCATTCAGACATGAAACAAACTGATGCCAGTTTTTTGGAAGATATAGGTACCTTTTTTAACTGGGGACTATGGTTTTGTTGGATCAGAATCTGTATTTGCAAATAGTAAAACATGTTCATACCCAAAAGAAAACAAACTTGCAACTAAGGAAACTTTAAAAATCAAAACTCAGCAATTTCAGTTTGATCAAAGTAGCAACCAGTAGGTCCTCCGTCTGGTAAAAGGGCACAGTTTACCGGACCTTGAGCTCCTTCTTCCACAGGCATTGGTCCTTTATGCCAGTTGATATCTGTATTGACATAGCCAGGATGAACACAGTTTACAAGCATTTTTGGGTATCTCTTAGCAATAATTCTTGTATATGCATTGAGAGCGGCCTTAGAAATGCTATATGTTGGTAAAATTAAAGACCATCCACCAGCTTCAAGGGAATTCTCTTTTAGATCATGCAAAAATCTCTCTAGTATTGCCTCTAGTTTCTCCTCTGTTAGTGTTTCGATATCGTTGAGTTCGTTTCTTAGATCTTGGCCTGGAATTCTCTGCAAAATAGTAACACTTTGGTATTGTTGGGAGAGACGACATGCATCTATGGACTATTATATGGATACTGTAAGTGCCCAATTAAGTAAAAGAATGAAATATGATTGGGTTTGATCTTCACTCAAGCAGCATAAGAAACTATGGTACGAGGAATTCTGATGCCATGTTCAGTTACCTACGTTGTTTAAACATTCAAATTATAATAATTCTGAGAAATTAAGGATGCAAATTAGAATAAAAACTTACCCTTAATTCACCCCTCAAAGATGAAACATTGACAATTCTAGCACCTGAAGTAGAAAGCTGAAGAAGTGGGATTAGAGCTTCTGTAACTCTTCTAACACCATAATAATTAGTGTTTAAGCATTCTTCTGCCTTCTCGTAAGTTGTTACAATCACTTCTTGAATCATATTTGCTGCTTTCCCTGAAAGCTACACCAACAAATATATGTATATATATGGTTTAACCTTAAATTCAACTACTATAAATCATTCATTATTAATGCATAAAACTTACCCATGTCTCAGTATCTATGTTTAAAGCTCTCAGGCGATCCTCGTCAACCTCAACTCCAGAGGTTCCGGCATTGTTAACCTGTCGAAAATTATGTCCATATTAAGCTATAGATTCAGCTAAAATTGTTGATGATAATCTCTTTTCCGATGAAGACCAATTACACTTACCAAGATATCAAGCCTACCAAATTTTTCCTTAATGAACATAGCCAACCGCTGTGAACTAGCTGAATCCAAGACATCAAGTTGATGAAAAACTACATTTTTCAAACCCATTTCATGAAGCTTAGAAATTGCATCCATTCCTTTTTTCTCATCTCTTGCTGTTAGAACCACCGTCACTCCCTGAGATGCAAGTTGCCGAACTGTCTCCAGGCCAATGCCTTTGTTTGCTCCGGTGACCACCGCATACCTATATATATAAACAAAAATTAATCATACCCATTAAAAGAACAATCAAGAATGATTAAAGATTCAAACTTTAGCTTACTTACTTCTCTGTTGATTGCTTTCCATTGATTGCTTCCATGTTTTGATAGATTGATTTTGGTTTTCTCTCTTTTTCTTTGATGGGTATATGAATCTGTTTCAACTTTCAAAAAAAAGCTTCTGCCTTTTATCAATGGTTTTCATTTTTCAACTGAAACTATGTTATATATATATATATATATATTCAAATTATTGTCATTTTCTGAAATTTATTGCTTGCAATTTGACTGATAATTTGTATTTTCATAGTGCCAAAATGGAAAACATTAAAAACATGAACTAATCTAACGTTGGCATTCATAACTGCACCAATAAAAGAAAACGGTAATATCAGAATACATGTTTTGATTTCTTCGAAGTTTAATTTTCTTTTATTAATTATTGCAAATTTTATGAAAAAATAATTAATCTAAGATTGATCCAATATTTATCTATAAAAAATCAAATATAAAATAAAAAAAAAAAAAAAGAAAAACCAACAAATTTATGGTAGCAGTATTTGCATAACATAATTTGAGAAAAACATGTTCATATCCAAAAGAAAACAAATGAGCAACTCAGTAAATCAAAACTCAGCAATTTCAGTTTGATCGAAGTAGCAACCAGTAGGGCCTCCATCTGGTAAAAGAGCACATTTGACAGGACCTTTAGCTCCTTCTTCCACAGGCAATGGTCCTGTATGCCAGTTGATATCCGTATTCACATAGCCAGGATGAACACAGTTTACAAGCATTTTTGGATATCTCTTTGCAAGAATCCTTGTATATGCATTAAGAGTGGCCTTAGAAATGCTATATGTTGGTAACATTAAAGACCATCCCCCGGCTTCAAGGGATTTCTCTTTTAGATCATGCAAAAATCTCTCCAATATTGCCTCTAGTTTCTCCTCTGTTAGTGTTTCGATATCGTTGAGCTCGTTTCTTAGTTCTTCGCCTCGAATTCTCTGCAAGAAAAATAACACTTTGTTATAATAGTTTGCTCGATACTTAAGACCTTCGGTATTGTTTGGAGAGACAGCCGCGAAACATGAAAGATTAGTCTTTATGAACTGTTCAGACTAATACTGAACTGGGTTTTATTATGATTCAGGCTCCATAGGAGGAATAATACGGAACTCACTATTCATTGTATATCATAGCATTTAAAGTAATGAATAGAACCTACATAAGTGTTTTATAAACGTTGACCCTTTCAATATTACAACAGTAGTAATACTTAACAGCTATTGAAACAACTAAATCGTAGTACAGAGCCTATATCATGTTATACATTGATGTGAAAAACTAAAATAAATTATAAGAATAGATTAAGAGTAAAATCCATTTTACTTAAACTTTGATATTATAATGATTATGGGAAAGAATGGATATTAGGCTAAAGACTTACCCTTAGTTCACCCCTCAAAGAGGAGACATTAACAATCCTAGCACCTGAAGTAGAAAGCTGAAGAAGTGGAAGTAGAGCTTCAGTTACTCTTCTAACTCCATAATAATTAGTGTTTAAGCATTCTTCCGCCTTCTCATAAGTTGTTACAATCACTTCTTGAATCATATTCACTGCTTTCCCTGAAAGCTACACCAACAAGTATATGTGTGGTTTAACCTTAACATAGTATAAATCATTCATTAATGCGTACGACTTATTGAGGATAACTCTCCTCTTTCCAAGTCAAATGAGTTAGCTGGAATGGATGTGCCTGAGGTTGACATTGTAGGAACTGAAAACTCGTTAGAGTATTCAAGGCCTCTGATACGATAAAATTGTTTGTTGCTGTAGAATAATTATTGGCCATATTTTTCAAATGAGTAACTTACATATTTAGAGAACTACAAAAGGCAAATATTAACAGATGGAAATCAACAAAATCAGATTCTAAATGATACTACAGCTAACCAAATATCAGAAAAGAGATAATCATTCAGCTAACTCATTTTACTTGGAAAGAGGAGAGGTATCCTCAATAAAACTTACCCAAGTCTCAGGATCTATGTTTAAGGCTCTTAGGCGATTCTCATCAACCACAACCCCAGAGGCTCCGGCATTGTTAACCTGTAAAAATTTTATGTCCATGTCAAGCTAGAATCGGCTAAAATTGAGGATAAATCTGTTTCCTGAAGAAGTACCATGTCGGATACTGATAAAAATGATCCGATTGGTATTTTTGAGCACGAGTTTGACTAACGAAAGTAGAACATTACCCCTTTTAGGTGCCCCTATTGAGAAGAAGAGTTAAACCTATAATCGAACCTGATCTTGGATTGAACTCTATTGGAGCTTTGGAAAACTAAGGTTGGCTTGTTAAAATAGCTCATCTCAGTCTCACTTACAGTTTTACAGATTGAGAAGAAGTTTTAACTCATTCACAGGTTAGCTTTTCAATGAGGGTCGCAAGCTAAGTTCATAGCTTAAATTATGCTCACTAATCTTATTAAACGAGATCAAATCTTTTTTCAAAAGCTCAACCGAAAACTGAAAAGTGGCTTTGCTTATTTACAGCCTACTCTGTCCTCGAAGAAGAACACCAAGCACTCACTATCAACATCAAGTGGATGGAAAACTTGCTTCCTAGAACAGTTTACAGCTTCTTAGCTTAATATAGTGAGGTTCATGAGTCAACTTCAGCTCGATTTTGACTCGATAAGCTTATTAAACAAGCCAAAGTTCTAACTTAAAGCGTATTTACAGCCTAAGACATGGAATTCCTACTTCTACTAGTCAAATGATCAAGCACCTTATAAGCAATTAATAAGAGTTCCAAAAATCTAATTACAACTCTTACCAAGATATCAAGCCTACCAAATCTTTCCTTTATGAACTTAGCCAACCGCTCAGAACTAGCTGAATCCAAAACATCAAGTTGATGAAAAACTACATTTTTTAAACCCATTTCATGAAGCTTAGATGTTGCATCTATTCCTCTTTTCTCATCTCTTGCTGTTAGAACCACCGTCAGTCCCTGAGATGCAAGCTGCCGGACTGTCTCAAAGCCAATGCCTTTGTTTGCTCCGGTTACCACCGCATACCTATATAAAAAAAAATGAATCAAGAAATTTAAGATTAAGCTAGTGGGTTTTAGTCTAGATGGATTAATTAAGCTTGTTCATCATGATTAAACATTAAAGATTCAAACTTTAGCTTACTTACTTCTCTGTTGATTGCTTTCCATTGATTGCTTCCATGTTTTGATACATTGATTTTGCTTTTCTCTCTTTTTCTTTGATGGGTATATGATCTGTTTCAACTTTTGAAAAAGCTTTCAACTGAATCTATATTATATAGTACATGTATATTTGATTTTTCCATATTGTCATTTTCCGGTTTTTTTTTTCTTGCAATTTGACTAATAATTGAATAAAAAAAGAAAAGAGAGAATATTTTAAATTGAAATTGTTCAAGCGATTGAACAATGAGGCTATGTTGCATGCATATAGACGTGGAACCGGGCCGGTCTGGGCTGGTTCGGCGACGGGTTAGGGACCTGCGGTTTGGAGCGGTTAAACCAACGGTTCGAAAACGTTTTGGGGTGATTGAACCGGCGGTTCGAAAACGGTTTGGGATGGTTAAACCGGCGGTTCCTCCACGATTCAAGAGTTTATACGGGTCCGGTTCGAAATTTTTTTAACCTGAACCGGTCCGTCCTTCGGCCGGTTCAGGTTCTGGGTTGGGTGGTTTCGACGGGTTAGAGCCGGTTCAGCCACGGGCTGGCCGGGCCGAACCGGCCCATGGCCATGTCTACATGCATAGGACAAATTAGGAGGTTGCAATAGCACAAATTGAAATTAGGAGCGGTGAGTAAGAGAGAATAGAAACGCATCTCATGATATGATTCCTTTATACTATTTCATTTTCAGAGAGGAAATGATTCCTTCGTATATCCAACCATCTCCAACAAAGTTAATTACCATATGCAACAACATGATTCTATGAATATTAATTAGAATATGCTTTATACTACCATTTCAAGCACAGGGATTGTCTCATTATTACCAGTAAGTTGATTTTGAGTCGTAAGCCAATGGTATTTGGTTTAATTTTGAGTCATAAACCAATAGTTTATGATTCAAAATAGATTGTTTCTATGAGATGACTTTTGTATTGAATTACTTGTTCATTCAAATATTGGTTCAAAGTTTTGATTTTGGAGGCAACCAAAATGTAGGATTTTAGTAATTTTTAATGGGGATTATGAATTCAATGTCTAGGTCATATGATCTTTGATGGTAAACTAAGAAGGGAATTAATTATGTAGCATGATAGTTAACCTTTTGTTGTTTTTTTTTTTTCCTCTTTTTACATTGAAGTGTAATTGGAATATTATGAATATGAAATGGTTGTAGATATGACTATGGCCGGGCTGGTTCATTTGGTCCACCGTTGTCGAATTGGAACTGTGCGACTCGGAATTAGAACCGTAAAGGTGGCAGTCCGGTTCAGGTTTAATTATTTTTTGAACCGTGACTCATATTGAATCGGAACCACGACCAAACTGCATCCTAGGCCCGCCAGTTAACCGGCCAAAATTATTTTCAAGGTTAACTGCCGATTTGGACCGAAAAATCGGCCGATAGTCTGGTCCCAGTCCTTTGCCTCTTCTGACCATGGCTTGCGTAACCTGCGTCCCGTAACCTGCCCGACACGGACATGGCCACATCTAAGTGGTTGAACAAAGGTGATGATGTGTTGAAGCAAATGATGATGGAGGCGATCTTTTCTTTTTTAAATAATAAGAAGGAAAAGGGTTTTGTTGAAAGAAAGAGAATGACCAGATTCAAGTTGGGTCGGGTCTTTTTTTCTCCACCAACAGTCTGCCCACATCAGTTTATTTGGTAAGTCTACATAGGACATAAATGGATTATTTAACTCAAGTGCTCACTGGCAAATTACAGTTTGACTCCAATTTTTTGAATTAGTGCTAAAAAACACCTCAACTTTGAGGTTTGTGCTATATTTGTTACCTGAGTTGAAAACATGCTGAAAATATTATAATTCACAAAGTTCATGTTAAATAAGCAGAATTTATATATTAGGTCATTTAGGTCATTTTAGCTTCGCCTAAAATGTGTTATAAAATCTATATTATTAAAGTTAAAAAATATTTTTATAATTATTTATAATAATTAATTAATTAAATTCAAATATATTTTAATAAGGAATACTACTATATTTTAAAAAATTGTGCACTTTTTGTAATATGTATATGTTGAATTATTAAAAATAATAAATTGTTTTTTTATTAAAAATAATAAATATTAAAAAAATATTGAATTATTTTTTTTGAAAATTAAAAAAAATGTTGAATTAATATATATAAATTGTGTTTTTTCCCTAGTGTAGAGATTTGGGACACATATGATTCATACAAAGAGGCCAAATTGATGGAAATGATAAAGATTGTGACCTTAAAAATAAATGAGCATTGATGTCTTGTTTGAGTAGTTTTAGGTTCAAGATATTTAAAAAGAATAATAAAAATATTTATCAATTTTTTAAAATTTTTATATTATTCATATGAAATTATAATACAAAATTATTTAAATTAATTAATTCAATAATGTGAAGCTGAATTTTTTTATTATTTTTTTTTTTCATCAAGAATTTGATTACTGACCAGAAAAACAAGAAATGAAGACATGTGAAGATGTGATGGGCTGTTTAAAGTTTTTTCCTTTTCAAGTCATAATATATTCATAAATGCTTACTTCATTCTTCAAGGCTATCAACTCCCAACTCCCAATAATACTCAAAAAGATAATCATGTGGACTACATATTTTAGTTGTTAATTATGTTAAAATTAAGTTAATTACATGTTAATTACCTATTGCTATTCCCTTAGTTTAAGTTTAAGCTACAAAGATTGAGGTTAGTAGAACCTAATTATGACTCCGGTTTTGGATCGTGACATTATAAATTGAATTGAAACAAACGTGTTAAAACACTTATTATAAATTAGGGGCTGAGCAAATTGGTTAACCGAACCGAACCGGTCGGTTTTCGGTTAATCGAATGCAAGAAATGAGTAATCGAAATTGAAATCGAGATTTTCAGTTAACCGAACCGAAAAGGATTGTGCGAATCGGTTAACCGAACCGAAACCGAAAGAAAGAGAAGAGGAAAAAAAAAGGGCTTTCCAAAACGACGCTGTTTTAGTCATTGAAATTCGATTTTTTTCGATTAACCGAAATAACCAAAAACTTTAGAAGTGATAATCGAAAACCGAACCGATTTTTTCAGTTAACCGAACCAAAAAAACTATTAAAATTTTGATTAACCGAACCGAAAAATTCGGTTCGATTTCGATTTTAACCGAACTCTACTCACCCTATTATAAATATACTAATTTAAAAAAGAGAGAATATTAGTGAGAGTTTTTTCAAAAAAACTAGTTAAATGTACATGAGAAGTTGATATAATAATTCCATTATAAAATTATTTTAATATTCCATGAATTAATTAAGTATAATAATTTAATATGAATATCTTATTTACAAAAAAATAATTCAAATTTAGGGTTAACTTAAGCAATATGTAAGTAAGAAAATTATATTTCTAACACAAGTCATCTTTTATTCTCCAAGCAAGAATCATAAGGTTGTGATCCAAAAAGAATAAAAGAAAGTACAATTTTTCCTAAAATATGTTTGATGACTTAGGCAACATAGAAAGGATTTTTATTCTTTCTTGTGCTTCCATTTATTTGTGATTTAAACTTCTAACTATAAATAACATATAATAATAAATAGTTATTATTATTTAGATTTTGCATAATATATTCTGGGATTCCTCTATTTTGGAAATTATATCGCTAGGTTCTTCAGGTTTAAAAAATTATACTATCAGGTCATTGCGTCCAGAAATGATTTAGTAAATTGAAAAAATCAACGATTTTGATTAAAATTTTTCAAAATGACAAAACTACCATTTGATTTATTTGAATTAACCATGGTTTATTTGAATCAGACCATGTTAATTAAATTCAATTTTTAAATTTATACGTCTCTATACTTAACGGAAATGTGAAACCTGAAACTAGACGTGGCCACGGTCCGGACCGGGCCACATGGAACCG
The DNA here is from genome assembly GCA_948099555.1 of Croton setiger. NCBI lineage: Eukaryota > Viridiplantae > Streptophyta > Magnoliopsida > Malpighiales > Euphorbiaceae > Croton > Croton setiger. The sequence continues at coordinate 48,906 of CANUEY010256751.1, forward strand.
TAACCAGCGGTTCAGCAGCGGGTTAGGGACCGGCGGTTTGGGGCGGTTAAACCGGCAGTTCGAAGACGATTTGGATGGTTGAACCGGCGATTCGAAGACGGTTTGGGGCGGTTAAACCGGAGGTTTCTCCATGGTTCACGAGTTTGTACGGGTCCGGTTCAAAATTTTTTTAACCTAAACCGGCCTATCCTTCGGCCGATTCAGGTTCCGAATTGAGCGATTTCAAACTCGCACGAGTTAAAGCCGGTTCAAACGGTGCAAAACTATATATTAAAACAAAATATTTAAGAAAAATAAATTTGTTGGTAGTTATACGCATTTATTATTATTAGCTAAACCTACACTCTCTTTTTCTCATTTATATACTTCCTTTCCTTTTCATTTCATAACCTTACAATCAAAACCAAACCCCAAAAAAATGCTCACTCTACATTCCACCTCCGTCATCTCCACCGCCGTCGTCGCCGTCGCTGCCATAATTTTTTCAGCAACATTTCATGTAGTATTAGCTCAAGCACCATCTCTATCTCCATTTTCATCACCGGAACCTTTAACACCGTTAAGTCCATCACCATCAACAATGCCAACAAACGACTGTTTGACTCCAGTACTTAACATGTCTGACTGTTTAAGTTACGTGCAAAAGCCACCGACGGCGACCGTTCCCGACAAGAATTGTTGCCCCGAATTGGCGGGTTTGATTGATAGTAACCCGATTTGTTTGTGTCAGTTGTTGAGTAACACTAGCTTAACGGAATCTTATGGGATTAAAGTTGATGTTAATAGAGCTTTGAAGCTTCCTTCTGTCTGTAAAATCCAAACTCCTCCGGTTAGCATGTGCTCAGGTTCGTATTTTTGCTAAATAATATGAAAATTTATTATTTATTAATAATTTTATTTTTTAATTATAAATTTGTGATTAATTTTAATATTTTAAAATAATTTTGAATTATTATTATGTTGATGTGAATTAATAGCTTATTAAATAATTGGTATTTTAACATATAATTCACATTTTATCAATAAATAATAGAATTAAATATATTTTAATATTTTTATAAATAATAAATAGAAAATAATAAGATTTTTTTAAAAGAAAAATTAAATTATTTAGTTGAAAACGATTTAAATTGGGTACAAAATAAGATCTTCAAAATTGATATTTAATTTTTATATAATTGTATATTTTCAAAAATTGATTGATATATAAAAAAATGAATGACAAATATTGAGTGGCTCGAAATTGTTTTAATTATTTTTATTTGAAATACTTCTATTTTATAATAATAAAGAAATTAAATGAGTGTATTGAAATTATAATGTAGTTGGTAGATGATATCATAAATCAACCTAATTTCATTAATGCCTTACTATACTATGTCTATGTTCAACCTTATTAAAATTTATGGCAAATAATTTACAAAAAGGATTAAATTGAATAATTATTTCAAGACAAAGGAGTTGGTTGTAAATTAAATTTTGTAACAATATAAATTAGTATTTTCTTTTTTATAGTGTAATTTAGTGGTGTCCACTGGCCGATTTCGGGCCTCAACCTGTCGGGCCATGGTCAAGATGAGTGGAACCGGAACTGATCCGCCGAACCGCCGGACCGGTGAACCGGCGATACGATAGCATGCTGGTTAACCGGCGATTTGGGGAGGCGGTTCAAGTCCGGTTCGCAGTTCCCTACAGTTTCGGTTCTAAAATTTCTTGAACTTTCACGGGCCGATTCAGGTTACGTTTCGGCGGTTACGGTTTTTCGACAGATCGGACCGGTTACCGGACCGGCCGGGCTGAACCGGCCATGGCCACGTCTAGTGTAATTTAAATTAAATCTTGTATTGGAATATTAAAGGAGTTAGTTGAAGTAGTAAATAGTTACATGTGCAAAAGAAGCTATTTTTGAAGCTTTGCTGATAGCATTTAAAAGGGCCATTTATGATTCTTGGTTTCCTCTCTCACCTGCTTAAGTATAATTTCTTCGTTGCATTATATATCCAGCTGTGGGATACCCAGTTCCAGGTCCAATGGCAAGTGTTATCCCTGAATCTCCGTCGCCGGCAGTGTCACCGGTACCAATGTCTTCAGGTAATGTTTTTATTTTATCAAATATATAATCTTAATATATTATAAAAATCAATAATTTATATATAAAAAAAAATATTACTTCAGGTGTTGAGGCACCAGTAGGCTTAGCCAGCAGTCCAACAGCAGGAAACAATGGAAATGGAGCAACAAAAATTGGAGGGTCAGCTAAAGAATTCTTTATTATTGGCTTACCATTTTCATTCCTTCTAACAACACTAATTTGAAGTTAATTATTGATTATGAGTTGTTTAATTAGTTTAATCTTTTCATTATTCAAATCTTGTTAATCATACCATATACTTAAATGGTATTTTATGCATTAATTAATAATTTATATGTTAATTATTATTATTATTTATTAATAATTTACAAAATTTCTTAATAAGAACAATTAAAAGAATGAACAAAAATTAAAGAGAAATAACATTAGTAATTGGAATTTCAGTATAATCAATTTCATCTTCAGGGTTCATAGCAGACTTACTCAATCGAAGAAGACTTCCTGTTGCCAGAATTGCTTTTGCATTGATATCATGCAATGATCTTGCGTATAAGCTTCTTGTAGCTCCACATGCAGCTTCATATAATTCCTTATCTTTCTGAGGACCTAATAAACAATGTCCTATAATTCTTAATGATGGTTGTAATAATTCCCATGGAAGTGAAATTCTTCCTTCTTTTACTTTCTTCTTCCCTTCGTTTTTGTCAGATGCTTCCGTTTCATTCTGCGTACCAGTTTCTATCTTTCCCTTTTCCTCTTCTTCCTTTTCATCTTTTCCGGTACATTCACGGTTGCCGTTTTCTTTAAACATATCTCCATCCTGACCGGCCCAAATCTCGCAAAATTCGCAAAATTCCAATTTTGACCTTAGTGGCATAAATGAAATTTTACTATAGTATAACTCCAATGCCACTCCTACAATTCTTGCTCTTCTAGTTGATCTGACGGTTCCGTGAGGCTCAAGGCTTGGTGATATCACAGCTAAATTTAAATCGGTAGCGATGGCTTTGGGCGTTTCTTTGGTTTCGTGATAAACGCTGGAGTTTGACAGATCTGGTATATTTACCGTTATAGCCTGGCCATTGCGGGATGTCGTTTCGTGAGCGTATAGAGCGAGCAAAACGGCTTCGAATCCGGCTAACGGTTTCCGCTTTGGAACGCGAGAGAGGTAGAGACCGGCGATGATCGGAAGGAATCGGAGAACGACGAGCTGGAGTTGAGGTGAGGTAGATTGGAAAGTGTCGTAGAACCATCGGCAGAGGTTGTTGTCGCCGGCGCCGGAGTCAGGGTCACGTAGGAGGGCGGAGATGGAGGAGGAAACAGTGGAGTCATGGAGGAGAGCGGTGGCTGGGTCTTGAGACGAGAGAATTGTGGATGGGATTGGTGTAATTGAGGTTAAGGATTGGATTGCGGATTGGATTTTGGCGGTGAAGTCAGGAATGGAAGAGCGAGAGTGTTTGTGTGAAGAGGAAGAGGTTGTGGTGGCGAAGGTGACGGTCGGGACTCTAGTAGTTGTTGTAGCGGAGGTGGAGGTGGAGGTGGAGGTGGTGGAAGTTTCAGATGGTGAGTTTTCTTGAGACATTGAGATTGGGTAGAGAAGAGAAATGCAGGAAGTGATGTAAAGAGAGACCTTTTGGATGTTGAAGATGAAGAGAGAATTATGGAGGGAAAATAGGACCGTTTGTTTTGATTTTTTCTAAAATTTTAATTTTCTTTTTTTAAAAAATAAAGAAAAAAAATTCAAAAATCAGGAATATTATTTATATTGAAAAAGTAAGAAAAACTTTGAAATGAAGAAAATATTGGGAAAAGAAATGGAAAAAAATAGTAAAAAATTGATTTTTCACTAAAATTAAGGGAGTGTATCAATAATAACTGCATGTAATTTTAATTATGTGGATAAAAATTTAAATAACTACTAATATATTATAAAAATTGTGCACATATTCAATAAAAAACTGATGTGGTGAGACCTTTAATTAACCGTTGAACATAATTGGTTTTTTCTTAATTTACATAAAATAACTTATTTTTCTACAGAGGGAGTATAGAATTAAGAAAAATAAATATCCATAATATATAATGATATTTATACTAGGGTGTAGGGTGTTCATTACTAGCAATAATTTGAATTTAATTTATTAATAATTAAAATAATATTTTTATAATATAAATTTAATTAATTAATTATTATAAATAATTATATAAAATAATTTTATTATCTATAATATAGATTTTTTAAGCTTGCATTGCACGTATTAATTCAATTATATTCTCATTATTAATATTATATTTAATTTGATTATATATATTAACAGCAATAAAATTTATATAAAAATAATAAATTATTGTCTGAGTATTATTAATAAATATATTATGGATAAAAATTTAAATAAAACACCTTACCAATCGCCGTATTTACTGTTGTTCCTCTGTTCATATTTTTTAGTAGACGTTTCATTGTAATTCCATGATTCTCGCAAAAAACACAAAAATGACATAGAATTTCGTCAGCAGTACGATTCTCGAGGAAACAACCAGAAATAGCCTTAATTATGTCGAAAACTCGTTATTTCTAAATTTTCAGATTGCGTTGAAACAATAAGTTGTTGAAAATTTTGGTCAACTTTTGATGATATGACAACTATTTTAAGGGTACCAGATGAAGGATCGGATGATACTATTCGTTCACCGTTGATGGCATTTGGCACAGGTGACAACGCTAGAGTTAGTCTTCCTCAATCTTTCAACTAATTATTTCAGTTTGTCAATGGTGTGCATTGAATGCATTAATTCATTTTATATTTTCGTTATTGATAATATAATTAATTTGATTAACTTATTTTATATTATAATTAATGATGTTATAGTTAATTAATTATATATTAATAACAATATTCACCTTAATATTATTTTAATGTAAGAAACTTATTGTTTATAAGTTTTTATTCATATTTTTAATTAGAATATAATATTAATACTTACTCTAATTAGGATATATTATTAATCGGGCTTAAATTTATTTTAAAATTAGAAAAAAATAATTAAAACTAAAATTTATATTGAATTAATAACTTAGATTGCTTAATATTAAAGTTAAAGTTATTAAAGAGCTGACTTAAATTCAGTTTGCAATTTTAAACATGTATATTATCCTTTAATCTTTATAATTAAACGATGTAAAATACAAAAATATTGTCCAATTTATTTTTTTTACACCTAATTTGTTTTTAAAAAAAAAAACATATTTAACCATACAAAATAAGCTTTTATATTGTTTAAAAAAAAAGTCATAAACTGCAAATATTTAGGGAGATGTACGGCACATGCCTCGTCATGCCTAACATCATATCAATCCTACGGTCCATATTGTCCTATGGCCTCTACTTCCTTACATATTGGCCGTCAGATTACTCACCATTGTTTTCACAAGTATTGCTACATTAGTCTCCACCATAAAAATAATCGGGGGAAAAAATCATTTTCTTGTGCTCTTTGATCTATCTCTTTTCCTTTGAATTCCTTCTTTCAAATTCCTTAACCTAAATTAGATCGATTTCTTACTTCCGTTCTTCCAAGATCGTGTCTGTATGTATAAAAGGTAGGTAGAAGAACCCTAATTTTTTTATAGTCAAGTATTTCTGAGCTTTTTCTAGGTTTCTTTCGTAGGAAATTTCATTAGCTTTCAATTGATATTGACTTCTTTGATTTTATTTAATTTGAAGTCGCCATTATCTGAACTTTCTTGTGCTTTCCTAATTTTGGGTATAATTAGTCGCTTCTCGAATAATTCGGGTTTTCTAGGTTCTCAAATTTAGGTTATCTCCCCCCAATTTGTCATTTTTTCAGTTATCTCCAAATTTGAAATTTTGGGTTTGAACTATTCTGGGGTTTCGTCATTTAGAGTTTTTGCATCAGGAAATTCTGTCATTTTCCCTTCTCAATTATTTATTTAGGTTAGCTAGTCATTTTTTATGGCATTTCAATGCCAAGGGAACACTGAGGCGTCCAAAGATTACAATTGTGAGAAGAATTCTAATTATAAAGGTAAAAGTTTTGCAATTTCTAGTCCAGCTTTTGATTGTCATTCTAAGGACAGAGTTCCAATTGCGGATTGTTCGAAACAGTTGCCTGGTAATGAGGTTTTGCCCAATTGTTGCCGGTCAATCACTGACCTTCCTCCAGCCCTGATTTCTGAAATTCTTAATTGCCTTGACCCTAAGGAGCTTGGTATAGTTTCATGTGTATCAACGGTTCTCAATAGGCTTGCATCTGAGAACCCTGTTTGGAAGGAAGTGTATTGTGAGAGATGGGGACTTCCCTTGGTGCCTGCACAATTGGATGTGGGGCTTTCAGATGACAAGTCATGGAAAGAATTGTTTGTTGAGAGAGAGTTTAGGAGTAAAACTTTCTTGGGTCGTTACAGCATTGATGTTCTGTATGGTCATTCTGAAGCTGTTCTAGCAGTTTTCCTTTTGGCTTCTGCCAAGCTTATTTTTACTTCTGGTTATGACACGGTTGTAAGAATGTGGAACATGGAAGATGGGTTGTCCATTGCATCGTCAAAACCTCTTGGATGCACAATTCGAGCTGTTGCAGCCGATACAAAGCTCATAGTTGCTGGTGGAAGTGATGGTTTCATCCAAGGTTGGAAGGCAGTGGAGGGTCTTCCCTATTTGTTCAACCTTAAGGGTTCTGAGGAGCCAAATATTGAATTTAAACTTTGGGAACATGCAGGTCCTATAACTTCTCTTGCCTTGGACCTCGTGAGGATTTACAGTGGCTCTTGGGACATGACTGTTCGTGTATGGGATCGTACTTCATTGAAATGCTTAAAGGTTTTGAGGCATAGTGATTGGGTATGGAGTCTTGTCCCACATGATACAACCGTTGCTGTTACTTCAGGATCAGATGTGTATGTTTGGAATACTCAGAGTGGACATCTTTTGACTGTCATTAATCAAGCTCACGTCGGTAACGCTTATTCTTTGGCACGTAGCCACGCAGGCGACTTTGTTTTTACTGGAGGAGCAGATGGTGCCATACATATGTTTGAGATTATAGGTCATAATAACAATGTAGCTAATGTGTTTAAGGTTGCAACTTGGATTCCTCATACAGGTCCTGTTCAGTCACTTGCATTTGAGTTTCCTTGGCTTGTTTCAGCTTCTGCTGATAGGAAGCTGTCGCTAATAGATGTTAGAAAACTATTAAGAACAAGCAGGCGATATTTAGGAAAGAGTGTTCCAAAGGTTAAAAATTTGGCTGTGGAGCCACCCCAAAGAATGCTACATGGATTCGGGCCGAATTTATTTGCAGTGAAGATCGGAGCTGACAGAATTGTATGTGGAGGAGAGGAAGGTGTTGTTCGAATATGGAACTTTTCCCAAGCTTTGGAAATTGAGCGCAGAGCTCGTGTTCAAAGAGGAATAAGGCTGGAGAATAGGACGAGGAGACGCAAGCTTCAAATAGAGATGAACAAGGGTGGAAGACCTGACCAGTGTTCAGTAGCGGCCAAGAACTCAATTCATGGTGATAGGAGTAACGTCTGGCACGGTAAACGTGGCATGAATAGCAAGGTGAAAGCATAGCAACCGGAAAACAAATTAATGTATGCTTTTAGTTACATGATTCTTATTATTACCATTTGGGTGATTATTTATCCAAAATATGCAACCATGGTTAAAGCAATGCCATTTTACTAATGTAGTTTATTAGTTTCTTTCTTTTTGCCAAGGTTTTGTTTTGAAACATTTGAAATTTAAATAGAGGTTTTATTTTGATTATGATTTAAAGATTTGTCAAGGGATAATTGATCAGTATTCTACTCATCTGATATTCAGGATGGACTATCTGAAAGTGATGGAATATTGTAATTGATTTTCTGATCTGTTTTTGAGAAAGACTTGAAATAATTGATTTGAACATGATGTATGAGATAAGATTTGCAGTATTTTGTAGTATTAATTTATGTTGCAGAGACGCGGGAATGGAAATGCAGAGAAACGAATACAGGGAAATGATATTTTGGATCATCATCAAAGGTTAAAAACAGAGGAATCCCCCTAACTATAATCTTCACCTTTGTGCTCCAAACGTCCAGGTGAGATTTCTTTGTTTAGTGCTTACAAGAAAGATCATTAGCAAAAGTTGAATACATTATTGCCCTTTTCCCTTTCTTGTCAATTCCATGAAGTCAAAGCTCATTTCTGCTCTTCTTGTTCATGAAGCTACAGAAGTATATTATTCGTTAGTAGGGCTGTAAACGAACTGAATCGAACTGAACAATAATAGGTTCGGTTCGAGTTCGTTTAGGTATTCGTGGTGTTCGGATTCGTATTCGACTCGAACATCAATTAAAAGTTTCGAATTCGATTCGTATTCGACTCGAACATCAATTAAAAGTTTCGAATTCGATTCGGCAACTATTCGAGAATATTCGCGAACAGTTCGATTGTTATTCAATTACAGTATTCAATTTAAATATTCGAATTATAGTTCATTTAACCGATAAACTCTTTTTCAAATACCCTCAAAACGACGTCGAATAGTTATATTCGGTTCGTAAAATATTCGAACTCGAATATTCGGTTCGTAAAATATTCGAACTCGAAAATGCGGCTCGTTTAAATTTCGAATACGAAATAGATATTCTATTCGAAATTCTTAAAATGGATATCAAAATCCAAAGAAAGCTTTACTCATTAAATCTTCTCATAATTCTTAAAATGGGTATCAAAATCCAAAGATAGCTTTACTCAAGAAGCAAAATAGAGACAGAAGATTAGAGATTGAAATCAATACTGTGGTGGTTTCCTTCTTCTTCTTCCATTGTTATCAGCTCCTCCAATCTTTCACAACCGTGGACATGGAGATCTGATAAGGAGGCTAGTGGGAACAAATGCTTTATTCTTGGACAACCTATTATAATTACAGGATATAATATTTAAATTAAAAAAAAAAAAGCATATTACAACATTAACTTAATAATACTAAAATATTCAAATCCCCCAAAAGCTAAAGCCAAGCTTCTTCTTCTTTCTCCATTTCCATACTCTCTTCACTCTCTTTTTCTACTGTAACTTTCAGTTTTCTCTCTCAAAACTCAACATTTCCAACAAATCAGTCTCATGTCTCTAATACAGACTCACCATTTCAATCCAGCTTTCTTATCATCTACTCTCAAAACCAGAACAAAAGCAATACGACGCCGGAATCTTAATCTCACCGTTGTTTCCTCCCTTTCCGGCCGGAAGCTACGCGCTGCTGTGATCGGAGGCGGTCCAGCTGGTTCCTCAGCTGCAGAAGCACTTGCTGCTGGCGGAATCGAAACATTCCTCTTCGAACGTAGCACTTCCACCGCCAAGCCCTGCGGCGGCGCCATTCCTCTTTGCATGATCGATGAGTTCTCTGTCCCTCTCCATCTAATCGACCGCCACGTCACTAAGATGAAGATAATCTCGCCGTCGAATCTCACCGTCGATTTCGGCTCCAAAACACTGAAGCCTCATGAATCTATCCCTATGCTCCGCCGTGAAGTTTTAGATTCCTTCCTTCGTTCCCGCGCCGTATCCAGCGGCGCAAAGTTGATCTCTGCTCTTGTCACGCATCTCGAGGTACCTGATTCTTCTTCTCAGCCTTACATTATCCACCACACGATCAACAACACTAAACAAACACTAGCCGTCGATTTAGTCATCGGAGCTGACGGAGCTAACAGCAAAGTAGCTAAATCGATAAAAGCCGGAAATTACACTTGTGCCATTGCGTTTCAAGAGAGAATCAGACTCCCCGACGATAAAATGGAGTACTACCAAAATCTCGCCGAGATGTACGTGGGCGATGACGTGTCACCCGATTTTTACGCGTGGGTATTTCCGAAATGCGACCACGTGGCAGTTGGAACCGGAACTGTACGTGCAAAACCGGACATTAAACTATACCAGAAAGGAATAAGAGAAAGAGTAAAGCAAAAGATCAGCGGTGGAGAAGTGATCAAAGTAGAAGCTCATCCGATACCAGAACATCCCCGTCCGGTGAGAGTACGGGGACGGGTGGCTCTTGTCGGAGATGCGGCAGGGTACGTGACAAAATGCTCTGGCGAAGGGATATATTTTGCGGCGAAATCAGGGAGAATGTGTGGGGAGGCAATAGTGGAAGCTTCGGAAGGAGGAGAGAAAATGGTGAAAGAAGAAGATTTGAGAAATGGGTATTTGAGAAAATGGGATAAGAAGTATTACAGTACATTTAGGTTTTTGGATTTGTTGCAAAGAGTGTTTTATGGAAGTAATGTGGGAAGAGAAGCATTGGTTGAGCTTTGTGGAAATGAGTATGTGCAAAGAATGACATTTGATAGCTATTTGTATAAGAAATTGGCAAATGGAGATAGATTTGAAGATGTGAAAATGGTTTTAAATAGTGTTGGAAGCTTGGCTAGGTGTAGTATTGTTGGCAAGGAGATGGAGGCTTTGAAGATTTAAGTGCTTAGGTAGTTTGGTTCAATCTGGTCAATTTTTCAAGAACAGCATTTGCAAGACAACTTTTAATTTGATTTTGCCATAATTATGATTTTAGAGTGTTCAGTATACAAATCAAACTTAGAGGAAGTAGGTTTTTTTGATTTATTACCATTGTTGTAACTTTGAGAATGATTCTACTTCAAATAGATTTGATGAACTTTCACTCTAAATTGATAGATAACTATTTTAAATGTGATTTTAAAAGGGGAATGTTATAATTTTGAACGGGGACGGAAATGTTAAATTTGAAATGTGGACATTTAATAGGAGTTCGTATACCGGTTATGCGAAAATGTGGACATTTAAAAGAAGTTTGTAAACCGGTTATGCGAAAATGTGTATATTTAAAAAGAGTTCGCATACCAGAAATACAAAATATATTCGCAAAAATGTGGACATTTAAAGGAAGTTCGTATAACGGTTATGCGAAAATGTGGACATTTAAAGGGAAAATATGGACATTTAAAAAGAGTTCGCCGTAGCAGATGTACAAAATATGAATGGAAAAATTTATACAAAATATCAATGGAAAAAATTGTAAATATAGAAGACTGTAGGAAAAAAATTTACTTCTTAAAATTAAGGTACTAGGAAAAAAAATTTATCGTCTATGAATTAAATCGAAAATTCAAATTGAAGAAAAAAGAAAATGATGCCAATATTTTGTTTAATAAAAAAAAAATTAAAGATTGCTTAAATATTGAGATTTGGAGTAGTCTTCTTCTCTTTCATTCCATAGTGTGTCATAAACATACACGCAGTTTAGTATGAATCGAACAAAAAGCATACTACAATAATTCCCAAATGTAAGCTTATACAAACAAAAATCCGTTTTTTTCTCTGTAAACAAGCTTACACAGCTATGGATTCTTCAACCCTTCTTTCCAGAGCTTCTACCACCTACTTCCCACCTCACCGAACTCAGCTACACCCTCGTATGCATTTCCATTCTTTCTCTTCTTCTTCTTCTTCTTCTTCTCCATACCCATCTTCTCAAAATCCCAACAACAAATCTCAAATCCATAAAGTTTTCATCTCTTGCATCTCTCTCCTTTCAATTCCTTTTCTTTTCTACCTCTTTTCTACTGCTAAGAAGATCCACCATTCTTCCAAATTTGCTGAACCCAAATCCCAATTCTTCTCTGTCATCATCGATTCGGGTCACTCTGGGTCTCGGGTTCGGGTTTATGAGCTTTTTTCAGAGGGAATCATGCTTTTTAGTGATGGTCAATTGCCTTTGATTGCCGGTTCAATGAAAGTTCGACCTGGGTTGGGTGGGTTTGTCGATGATCCGGGAAATGCAGGTGAGTTGATTAATGGATTGGTTGAGTTTGCTAAAGGAAGAGTGCCTAAAAAGGAATGGGGTAATACTAAAGTACAGTTATTGGCTAATGGTGAGGAAATGGAAGGCTTGGAGTTGAATGTTAAAGAGATGATTTTGGATTCTTGTAGGTTGGTTTTGAGTAAGTCTGGCTTTGCTTTTAAAGAAGATTGGGCTAGAATTATTGAAGGTTTGTGTTCATTTTCTAAGTTTTCTATTTGGAAAGTTTTAATCTTTCTTGCTCTATTAGTCTGGTTGTTTGTTTAAGAATGTAAATTTTTGTTTGGTATTGATTCTTGAGTTTCATTCTTTAATAACATTGTGTCATTAGCTTTCTTCGGTATTAGACTTGAATATGTCTTGAATTCATATTTATGCATCTCCTACATTGCATCTGGTATTTGCATCCTGGAGATTGATAATGTGGATGTATTAACATTTTGGAGTTTGGAAATAGTAGTATCAGTTATTGTAGTCAGTAAATCTCTTTCTTATTTGACTTGCAACTAAAGGACTGTGAATATGTTCGGTGGGTATGGTGATTTGAACTTGTTATTGAGTGAGCCTTTATCACCTAAATAGGTTGTTTGCTGTTATTAAGCTTCATTTTAAAATGGATTCATTAGGGAGGTATCTGTCAAATGCTATGAGGAGTATATTTTCCTTATTTGTTGTTTAGCTTAGATGCGCTTTTAAGCAGTTATGATGGGATGATCTCTCAGTAGTTAATATGTCATGTAATCATGAGACTATTATTATATGATAGTTATCCCGTTTAGTTTACTAGTTGGTAGAAGACCATGTGAATTCATTAAATTGTTCTTTGTCGTCATCTTCATTATGTTTCATAGTGAAATTCACGTATATGCGTTACCCATGTTGTTTCTTGCCACGGTTTAACTTCTCTTTTTTCAACATTAGTATCCTTTTGCTTTTTCAGTATTAAAATAAGGACCGCAAACATTTTATGCCTTGGAGTTTTGGTCCTATGCATTAAATTCTTATCTTACCTTTTAACAATTACCATTTCAAAAAGAATGCGTATGCTTGTCGTTCTTAGTTATGTTTTTGAAATTTAAAAATGACATGATTTATAAAAATTTCGATGTTGTGTTGCAGATGGAGAAAAGGGTGTCTATTCTTGGGTTGCTATAAACTATGCTTTAGGAACCCTTGGAGGTGACCCTCGTGAAACCACTGGGACATTTGAACTTGGAGGCACTTCCTTACAGGTTCTATCCCTTAAAAGGCTTTAACAAGAACTATCCCTGTTTGAAATTATTGAATTCCATGCATGCAAATATTACTTTCCACTTCGTGCAACTTCAAAAGAAAACATGATAGCTATTCTGAATGCTTTTAGCTCAATTAAAAGTTGATTCCATGAACTTCTGATGCTCAGATTCTGCATATTTATGCCACAACGCCTTACTTTTTATTCGCACTAGCATCTTTGCCCCAGGTCTGATTTAGTAGGGAAATGTACAGGACAAAAATTCAGTGCACGTATCAAATTTTTGGCTACTTTCTTTAGGTTGGATTTTCTTTTTCCAGCTTTGCACCATAACATTCTCCAGTCAAGTGCATAAAGATAATTGTATAATATCAGCATCAAATATTAAATAACGCATCAGGATGACATTATGACTATACACTTTTGCCATTGCTTTTGGATGTATCCCATCATAAACTTGATTTTAAACCATTTCAGTGACATATGCAGGCTACATTTGCTTCAACAGAAGTAGCAAAGAGACAATCTTTACGAGTTATAAAATATGATGGAGTTACTTACAGCCTTCAGACTCAAAGCTTTCAAAATTTTGGTCAGGTGTTTCCCATGTATATTCCTGGTGCTACCTCATCTTAAATCTCAGATTGCATCTCCTTCTGACACTTGCTGATTGATATTAACTTTTTGTTCAGATACTGATTCTCATTTGTGCTATATGACAGTTCATCAATTTCTTTTCTTGCTACTACTGCAAGTTCACATGAAATGGCATCATAATGTGATTCAGATCTTCTGTTCTATTATTGAACATTTGAACTTAAGATTTCTGATTGTAAGCTTAAAGGCTTACGTACTTACATTTGTTTGCCATGATTTTTAGACTGAATTTATGCCTATAATCTTGTAAGCATGCTTCCTGTCACAACCCTTTCCAAGTTGAGTGAGACTGAATATGAGGTCATGTGTGATATGAGAGCAAGGAGTAGTTATCAACATGAGATGGATCCCAGATATAGCAGTGATGCATGTTCCCTGATTGTTCTTACTGTTTTTCTTTTCTTTAATTAATAGGAATCCACTTCATCTGTATCATTCTAGTTATTCAACTTTTGGGAGGCAAACATTGATCCTCTGTCTTGTATATTTTACGGTTTACAACCATTCATGATTGATTGGGAAGGAGTTGTGAGAAATTGACATGGGGACCTTAATTTACTAGTATATTAGAATGATTTGTAGTTTAGTGTTCAACTGCATGTTGTTTATAAAAAAATTAACTACCCGCAAACTTGTGTTGCTTGGATTATACAGAAACCCAAGTTTTATTTAATTGTCAAAATAGATTCCGGAGTTTATGGTCATGCAAATTAAAGTAGAAAAATGAAATGTTAATTCAATTTCCTTGAAAATCCATAATTTTGTAATTTCAAGCTCATTAGTCCCAGTTAGTAATGACTAAGTTTGAAGAATTCCGTGACAATTAGTGAATGTAGCAATACTTATTGAAGGTGTTCTTATGTTTTTATTACCGTTTTGGGTTCTTTTCATTTTGATGAGTTGTTGGAAGTGTGCTGTTTTAATTTATCATGTCATGGAAGCAATAGTATTTGATAACATTTTTTCTTTTCCTATGTAGCATTATTTCTGTTTCTGTGCTGCATTACATTCTCTGCAATTTGTGTTATATTTTCCTTTTTCAAAATATTGATAATTTTGAAGAGGGTTCTTACTAATTAAAAACACGGTCATTGTTCTCATGCAGGATGCTGCATGGGAATCTATGCAAGAGCTGCACAAATCTAGAGAAATAATCTCCTGTGAGTTCCATGTTGACATTCTCCTTTACAATAAAATAGGATGGAGGCTGAATTGAAATGCTTTGAATGATAAGGGAAGCATGCACGGGCATAGTTGAATTACTTTTTCACTTTTGCTGGTGGCATACCTTTTTCATTGCATCGTCGTAATAGTACTTTTAGTTTATTTACTTTAGGCGGTTTTACATGTCAGTTTCATATGTAGTCCTAAATTTGATGCCATGCATTAGTTGATGTTTTGAAGTCAATTTCGATAGAAATTCTTGAACTTTTCTAAATGTTGCAAGTACTGTTAAAATGATAATGCAGCACTTGGTCATAGGGAGGGATCAGTAAGTAACCCTTGCCTTCCCAAAGGGTATGAACCAGCTTCCAGTGTTAGCAACTCGAAACTTCTTTCTTCTCATTCAGCTGGAAACTTTACCACATGCAGACTTGAAGCTTTGGCACTATTGAAGAGTAGACGAGGTAATAGTTTTACAATTTCAAGTTGGATGAGTTTTTTCTTATCTGTTTCTTCTTGTATAATCATATTTTCCTTTTTGACCTCCTTGATGAGTACTTTAAAAGTTTTCTCCATTTATCTTGTCTTTCTGCAACTCTATCTGGAATTTTGCAATTATAAATAGCATACTTCATGCTCAGCCCCGTTGGCATTCTGATTAACCAAAAATGTAAGCATTCACCTTCATTGTCTTATCATCTGCAATGCTCCCTCAACTTGCCATGGCTTGTTGCTCTAATACTAAGATTCCATTACTGTATTCCATCACCTGCTATGATTCTCTGGACTTTGCTTATTGAACTTTCAGAAACATTTTGGTTCTAGAATTCCCGAGATAATAGTTAAAGCTACGAGTTCCCAAGAAAATAGTTACAGCTATGATTCATTTTTATGTTGTCTTTTCTTTCTGCAGAGAAGTGCTTACGTCCACCTTGTAAAATTGTACCATCTTTCTTCTCAGAGATGCAGCGCAAGCCTGTTTCTCAAGGAACCTTTTTCTATACTTCTGAGGTTTGTATATAAGTTGAATTTAAGGCTAATATTTGAAGTCTTGATTTTAATATATATATGCATAGCCTATATATATGTGTGACAAAAGACTTTTCATGCATCTTATTCTGTTCTTTGATGTGGATCTTGACTATGAGAACACCTAAAACTTCACTAAAAGTCAATACTTTTGGGTCATATTATCAACAACTACAAGATCCATCATGTTAGATATTCTGTCTCGTGGGTCCTTTAATCTATTACTACTAGATCCGTAATGTTTGGATATTTTGTGACCTCTTTTTAAGAATACAATCATAGATATTAAGGTAGCAAGAAAGGTACATACTTAATCACTAATACCTTGATCCATTGATAATGAGCCAGCTGAAAAATAAATGAATTTGATTAAAAAAGTTAATCAGCTTCACACTTACGAATTAATTTGTGTTGTAGCATATAATCTGTGCTCTACATTGTTTCTTTTTGGAATATGGCTTAATTTGGCCCTTGAACTTGACATTAATGTTGAAAATGCCACAAAATGACATTTTTCTCAGAAATTAGACCTTGAACTTGGTGAATTCCCTCAATTTGACCTCTTTTCACTATTTTTGTATTCTTTATTCATTAAATTTAATTTGGTTAAACTATGAAAAGGGGAAATTTGAGACTGTAATTCAAGGTGTAATTTGAAGAAAAGGGCATTTTGGTGCTATTTTGAACACTGAACTCAAGTTCAATTGCCAAATTGAATCTTAATCATTTTTTTCTCACACGGTTAACTATTCTGCTGTCTTTGTGTGCCATGATTGACTCTTCTACTGTACCTCTAATTATTAATCATTCTACAGTTATTTGGCCTGGTTCCTAGGACTACTTTGTCTGAATTGGAGTCAGCCGGGCGACGCTACTGTGAAGGCGATTGGGACAACCTGAAAAATCAGCATCATGGCGTCGACGATTTGGATTTGTCAAGATATTGTTTCTCCTCTGCATACATGGTGGCACTATTGCATG
>CANUEY010256814.1:0-15995 GCA_948099555.1 Croton setiger
TTGATGAATGCAGTGAACTCCCTGCCTGAGTTGACTGAGCGGAAGCAGGTGATCGATAAACATACAAACATTGCCACTGTATTATTGGGTGAGATTAAGGAGAGATCTCTTGATTCTTATGCAAAAAAGGAGAATGATATGCTGATCAAAGGAGGGATTGATCGGAATGAACTTTTAGGAGTGCTTAGAGGGAAAGGGTCCAAAATGGATAAGCTGAGATTTGCAATCATTTACCTTATATCATCTGAGAGCATTAACCAGTCAGAAATTGAATCACTGGAAGCAACTTTGAGGGAGGCTGAGGTTGATACTTGTGCTTTCCAGTACGTGAAGAAAATGAAGTCCCTGAATGTTTCCTTAGCATCAGCAAATTCCGCTAGCAGAAATAATATTGTTGATTGGGCTGAAAAGCTTTATGGACAGTCAATTAGTGCTGTGACAGCGGGTGTCAAAAATTTATTATCTAATGATAGACAGCTTGCATTAACAAGGACTGTTGAAGCTTTGATTGAGGGTAAACCTAATCCCGAGATCGATTCCTACCTTCTGTTGGATCCTCGCGCTCCCAAGTCAGGGGCTAGCAGCACCCATCTCAAAGGACCATTTAAAGAAGCTATGGTATTCATGGTTGGTGGTGGTAATTATGTGGAGTATGGCGGGTTGCAAGAGCTTGCACAACGCCAACAGCTGGTCAAGCATATTTTGTACGGCACAACAGAACTTCTCACTGGAGAAGAGTTTGTTGAGCAGCTCACACTGTTGGGGCAGAAGATGGGATTGGGTAGCTCTGCTGCTTCTGCTTCAACTCACTAGTACAACATTTTTGCCAATGCTATTTGAAGCAGGTTGTTACAAGGCTTATACATCAAAGAGAGACACAGCGTCAGAAGTTATGTTATTATTTTGTTTTAGATGGAAGGTATGCTAATGCTGGTCGTCCTGCACTTATTTTGTAAACGTCGTTCCGACATGGAGCAATACAACTTCCACTTTTCTTGACAAAGCTGAGGAATGTCTATCCTTCATCTTCCTGAGGTATTTGTATCAATTTTCAGATCTTCATTAATAGTTAGCTAAGCTCCTTGGTGTTAGTTTTTTCTTTTAATTAATATTGCTGTAAACAATTTTGTATTTTCTTCACATATCAATTCATGAATCTTATTTGATTTAGCCTGTTATATGTGCTTGTGATGATAAACAATTGGCAAAAAACATTGTTGATCCCTGAAATAATTGGTTTAAGTTCAATTTTAGTCCATTTTTTTTAACAGAGTTAGAGTGTGATTATAACCCTCGTTAAAATTGCATTGAAGAGTAAATCTGAGTCTGATTTGGATGATAGATGTAGAAAAGATACTAAAAAATGGAAAAGTAATGAGTAAACGAAAGCCTGTAAAATTGCAGCATTACCCAACTCCATAGCAAATCTTTTATATTTTTGTTATTGAATGTTGAAATCTTGGTGGGCATGACAAACTGAAGATTATTATTTGATTGGTAGGCCTCCAAAGCCAGGAAATTAGCGCAGCTAATCCTTGAATTAGTAGGCAATGATAGATCAAGAAGTCTTTTTGTACTGGAGTTTTTTAAAATCATAAAACTGTGGACTTCTTCAAAACTGCATGACATATTTTGTTGTGGATGTCCTTTCATTAAACTGTCAATACAGTAACTCGTATTGTGGAACCTTAATTTCTTTTTGATGTTTCTGATGGATTTTTTTTTTTTTAAAAAAAACTTTTAATCATAAAATATGATTTTTTGTTTTTTAGTACAATCAAAGTTTATTAGTTATTGTTAAGATGATTTTATCTTCTTAATCAGTATCACTTTTTACATTGTTATCTTGGATTAATTGTCAAAATAATACCAAATTTAATTGGTGAATAACAAATAAATCTAACGCAATATGAAAATGCGAAACAAGGTGTTTCGCAATCTGAAATTTTGAAAGCATACCAGTTTTGCAATCTCAAATTGCAACATTATAGTTAATCAGATATTAGCGCATGATTAATTAACGTTAACCACGTCATTAGTGTTCTGAGCCAATGATAGAGAGACACGTGACAAGATTAATAGTCACATAGGGTTCGCATTTCAAATTTGCGAAAGAGGAGCGCCATGCGTCTTTAGCCTCAGGTTTCGCATTTCCAATTTGCGAAATATTAGCGCCACGTATCATCAGCCGAGGGTTTCGCAATTTTAATTTGCGAAAGACATGCGCCAAGTGTTATTAGGTGGACGTTTCGCAAATTAAACTTGCGAAATTGTTTGCGATACCTACTAAACACATGTCATCTCCAACATTTTCGGAAGTTTCAAATGCGAAGCAAGGCTTTCGCAAATTGGGCTGAAGGGTTGTGGACAGAAATTAAAAATTCTCAAAAAAAAATCCAATATTGAGAGATTTCTGGCGGGTGGAGTCTAATTTCAATAATGTCAGTGTGATATTCGACATTTTAGGCAGAATACCATATATCTTTTTATTTAATTTGTCAATTTTTAATTTTAAAGATCCATAATATGGAATATTAGGCACTAGAAGACTTGTCTTAGTTAAATTTTATAATATAACATACTTATTTATATTTGAGATAAGAAAATTATGAAAAATTAAATTTATTCAGTATTGTTTTTTATTATAATTGGGGATATATATGCATAGCAATATTAAGATTGTATGCATAAATTTATTTAATAATATTAATAATATTGTAAAAAATTAATTTTATTATTGAATTAATATTTAATAATTTATTAGGAGCTCCTTCTTCAGTTTAACAATATAAGCTGAATGTTTTTACCCAAAAAAAAAAAAAAATAAGAATAAGAGAGAGTCCCAATTGATTCTATAATTATATATATTAGCGTGAGTTATGCAATTGATTGTGTAAATGCTGTAAATATGGTATTAATTTGTAGAGATTAGCTGCTAATTTCTTGTGATTATATTTTCATTCCTTTATAGGTTTAGTTAACCTCTTTTCTCTTTTTATATATTCTTATTATTAGATAAATAAAATTTTTCATTCAGACTCAATTTGAGTGTATATATATATTATTAGATGAATTTTTTTAATTGGAAAATCTCTAGTAATGCAAATGATCTCTAATTTAATTTAATGGGTTAGAGTGAAACAATTTTCTAAACAAATGGTTAGAAGTTTAAACGTGGTAAGCTTTTCATGGATTTTAATTTGTGATTTATTTATAGTTTGTAATTTGTTATTGCTAGATTAATTGTACGGAATTTATTTGAAGTAACACATTTTTAACTATGCATACAAAAAAAATAGCACAAGTATTAATATTAATATTAAAGACCACTTTTATGTGCTTTTATAGTTTTGACCTTTTGTTTTTTTATTAGTTTTATTTTAAAAAATTAAAAAAAAAATTCAGATTTGAATTGCAAAATAGAGTATGTTCATTGTTTTAAACTCAGTTTACTTGA
Organism: Croton setiger; assembly: GCA_948099555.1. NCBI lineage: Eukaryota > Viridiplantae > Streptophyta > Magnoliopsida > Malpighiales > Euphorbiaceae > Croton > Croton setiger. The sequence continues at coordinate 3,458 of CANUEY010256814.1, forward strand.
ATCGTCGTTTTCGTCCATTCACTGTTGGAACTAGTCAACCAGCATCGCGAATCAGAAGCCCAAGCTACAACAAGCTTGACCAGCACCAAAGCTAAGAGGGATGGCAACGGAAAGTTCTCAATTAAGCAGCGTTGTTATTTGTGTTTTTTTTAGAACCGAATTCTTCTAACAATGAATGTTCGATCTGAGGCCACTGATCGAAAAGCCAACCGATGGTGTTTATTTTGGTACCAAGTTTGCCATTGTTCATTGGCTGGAAAAAAATCACCTTTTTGCCGCCGATTTATTTTTTTTTTATTTTTTTGCGTATTCCAAGCATATGGTGGAGTTACAAAATATTTGAAATCTACAAATTGAAAGCTTTCTAATAACATAAGTTTCATCATCGTTACAATTTTCCAATTGTCGACAATGGCTAGGGTTTTTCAAACGAAGAAATGAATATGACATGGCTGTGTTTATGGTTTCTATTACTCTTTACTGAATTCCATTGAAGGTTATTAAATTATATTGATATTTATTAAATTGTACTGAAACTTACTGATATTGAACTGTATTAAAGATTATTGAATCATATTTAAGCTTATTGATGTTGAACTGTATTAAAGTATACTAAATTATATTGGAGTTTACTAAACTGTATTGACGTTTATTGAATTTTATTGAAATTTACTAAATTGCATTGACGTTTACTAAAATGCACTAATTATTGATTTGTACTGATTTATATTCATTATACTGATTTCTAATTATTTGTATTTATTTATATTGATTTTTATTTATTGTAATAATTTGTACTTATTTATTTTAATTTTTTTTCATTGTAATGATTTTTATTTATTTATATTGATCTATTCATTGTATTTATTTGTATTGATTTTTATTAATTTAAACTAATTTGTATTGGTTTCTATTTATTTGAAATAAGTTCTATTTATTATACTAATTTGTACTAATTCCTGCTAATTTCTATTCATGCAACTAGTTTGTATTGATTTATATTGAATTCTAAAGATTTATATTAATTTCTATTCATTTTATTGGGTTGTATTAATTTTACTGATTTCTATTGAATGTATGTACGATAAAAAAAATTTTTCATCATCAATTTGTATTGGGTAAATTATTTATAGGTCCTTGAGGTTTTGCCTAATATACTCTGGGGTCCCTCTATTTTGGAAATTATATCATTGGGTCCCTCAGATTTAAAAAATTACACTATCAGGTCTTTCCGTCTAGAAACAGCGTTAGTCTAACTAAAAAAGTCAACGATTTTTTGCAAAATAACAAAACTACCCTTTGGTTTATTTGAATCAGACCATCCTAATTAAATTCAATTTTAAATCAAACTACCTCAGTCGCCGCCACCATCGCAACCACCATCACAACCACCACCATCCCTAAAATCCAAAACCCAAAAATCTTTTAAAAGGAAAAAAAAAAGTCAAATTCAATAATTCCCCAGAAATTCAAACCCAAAAAATCTACACACCCTGAAAATTTAAAATAAATAAAAACCCCAAAACCTGCACAATCGTGATTGTAATTTACCAAAAAAAAAATCAAACCCAAAAAAAGAGACTGTTAGAAATTAATTAATTAGACTAAAAGAGGAGTATTGAAATCGAGAGTTTGAATATGTTCTTGTTGACAATCAATTTCATCACCACACTCATACACAGACTTGATTACAAGCAACTCACGCAACAACCATATCTGAATCGAATAGGAAGGAGACGAAGAGTTGCAGAAGGAGATGAAGAGTTGCGCCGTCATTCTCGACAGAAAAACTATGAAACACAATAGAAACGGACAGAAAACTGGAAGCTAAGAAGGATATGAGGAGTTTCAAGCCGAATAATGAAGGTTTCTGGTGAGTTTCACGTCGAAAAATGTAAAGATGATTTCGCAGGAAATTGCGATTGCCGGAAGGTCACCGGTAAATAGAAGGGACCAGAAGTCTATTTTGTAAACATTTTCTTTTTTGGGTTTTATTAAAGTTGTAAACTGTAGTGTTTTCCATTATTTTCATGTTTTAGCACGTGCTTTTATGTAAAGATGAAGGTGGAAGAAATAGTTATTTGGGTTTAATAATAATAAGGATTTGATTTAAAATCGGATTTAATTAGAATGATATGATTCAAATAAACCATGGTTCTATTCAAATAAACCAAAGGGTAGTTTTGTCATTTTGAAAAAAATGTTGACTTTTTCAGTTGACTAACGCCATTTCTGGACGGAAGAACCTGATAGTATAAATTTTTTAAATCTGAGGGACCCGATGATACAATTTCCAAAATAGAAGGACCCTAGAGTATATTAGTCAAAACCTCAGGGACCTATAAATAATTTACCCTTTGTATTTAATTAGCAGAAACGGTTTTGATCATAACTTTTGATACAAGTGTCAGAACAACTAGTATGACCATTTTTCGGAAAGCTCGTTCAGAATCTATAGGATTTCCAAGATTCTGCCCAAATAACACCTCGTTGCGATGTCTAAAAATTCTGTTTAAGCTTCTTAAATGCACTTCGAAGTTTTTTTTTCTATGTTTTCTAGTATATTCTTGAACTTTTTATTTCTTTATCGAATGTTATTAATTGTTATTAATAATGATTTTTATTGAATTTTATTCAATTTTGTTTAGTGATTCTTATTGAAACATATTGATATTTGGAATTGGGATCATAGGGTCATAAAAAAAATGTGACAAAAGATTCTGCAATTTTTAAAGTTTTACCATCAACCGACCTTTGACCAACGCATGATACGGCTACTGAAACCTGACGGCGGCGATATTGTTGGTGTTGGACTCAACCGGAAATTAGCTTTCCACCTGTAGGGCGTATTGTGATGGTGGTGGCCAAAGATTTCGTTGTTGGAAGTTCAAAGCAGCTGTCGGAAAACATAAATGAGTAGTTTTTATTTTACTAATTTTAATATTTTGTAAATTGTTTTAAATAAATAAACTATATTTGTGGGATTTTTACTTAATTGTAATGGACATTTGTAGTTTCTAAAAAAAATAAAAAGAAAAAACTCCAATAAGGCTAAAACTTTTTTTTAATTATATTTAGGGTTCCCTTGTAGTTGATGCCGACACAGTGAGACCTCAAGCTGGCAATGACACGGCACGCCCATTCTTAAAAATTAGAAAAACAGCTTAACATAACATGTGAGTTATGCGAAAGTAAAGTTGGGAAAACATGTTTGACACATTGCTGTTTGCAAATTGCACCAACCAATTGTTAATAATATCTTTCAAACATTGTATTAAGTCTTAATAATTTTATTTAAATAAAAAAATGATGCACTTGCACACATAAATTGACCATGGCAAATATGGGCCATCCCCCACGCAACGCAATGGACTTGGAATCTTTATTTTTGTTTTTTGTTGCGGAAATGATAATTTAATGTATGGTTAATTGTTTATTTGCTAGTCATTTTCCTTCTCAGCTGCCTGCCTTTGGATTCCAGCTTATTCGGATTCCACTTCACTGTATCTGATTCTGACAACTACTATGTATTCTACTTTTATTTTTTATTTGGATTCCGTTTTCCGAACAGAATTTCCCTCCAGATTCTATATTCCATTGTCACGTGACCGTCTGTATATTCACCGTTTTGAAAAGTCTGGATTCTATTAACTATTATTATTATGTTGAGTTTTTCCACCCCAATTTACAATTAGTTATTTAGAGAATCTTTAAATGCAATACTTAAAATACACACCGCATCAAACAATATGTCATTCTTCAAAATAGATTCCCTCAATACTTTCCAAGTACCAATAAATGATTTTTTTTTCTTTTTATCCACAATTCTCCATTGGCTGATTTGTAGTTTTTTTTTTTTAAAAAAAAATATATACAAAATATCAACTTTCAAAACTTATTTTTAATAAGAAATTGTTAATTTTTAATTATTAGTAATATATGTATTTCCTTTTTATATATAAATTAATATACATATTTATTAATATTGTGAAAATGTACACTTCAAATTTGTTGATATTTTATTATAATAAAATTTCAAAAAATACATTTATTAAGTTGCCTCTAGATTTTTTTTATTAATCTGTTGAATTATTTACATTAAATTTAATTACTTTTAATTTTGAAATTCAATACAAATAATCTAATTTGTAAATTAAAAAATTGAAATACCAGTGGTTGACGTGCTTTTTTTTATAGGAGGGGAAGAATTCAAATTCTAATTTTTCAATCATATAAATGCACTAATAATTTCTTTTTTTTAAAAAAAAAAAGCACTAATATATCTTGTGATGCAAAATAATATTTTCTTGAAAAATAAGAAACTCTTTTAATTAGTAATGGCAATTTCAACTAATACGCTTATGTTGGTAAAGGACATGAAAAGTGATATAGGTAGTTGAGTTGTAACTCTCTTATCTCCAAAAGCTTACAGCTAGAAACCATGAGAAGCACTTGTCCTTATAAAATGCCTCACCCATTGCGATTGCCATTTGTTGTGTTTCGCATATACAAACAACATTTGCTGACTCAACTCCACATATTACAATTAAAATTCAATTTTCTTTTTTATCCCCATATTGGATTCATTTTTATAATTATAATGAATAAACATATTTTAATTTTACATTAATGGATCTGACCACCACATCATCCTATCGTCACTTGTTATCTCTCTCTCTCTTTTTAAAGGAATTTTCTGAATAATTTTGATGATTTAATATTTAATTGATTCTATTTTCAGATTAGAGAGAGTCAGAAAAAGAGGGAGAGAAATTCTATTAAATTAAAGAAAGGAAATTTCTATTGAAAATACAAAATATGTACAATCTCTTTATTCTCAATTACACATAAGTCACAACAACCAGCTTCATTCCGAGAGTATTGCAACTTTCAGTCTTCTGGTCAATTCCTTCCTGCACACCACCAAACATTACGTCGTTAACATCAATTTCACTTTTCAACATAACTTGTTTAGAAAAAAAGGTATCGCGGGATTTGAATTTATAAATTACACAACAGATATTTGATAACTGAACTAACCTGAAAAGGTTTCGATCAAGGCCCGAAGTGGCTAACATTCCCCTATTTTCTTCAGCTCTCCTCAGGAGATAAGGTATAACTGTATCAATAGGTCCGTATGGCATATACTTGCTGACCTGAAAACCTGCATTTTTCAAGCTCAATGAGAGTGCTTCTGACATTCCATATAACTGTGCAAACTCAAGCTTTTGATCATTCCCGATCCCCAACTCCATTGCTCTCTTTGCAGCCATTTTGCCTACGCAAAAATGTCAATTTTAATTATAACACATCATTAAAAAAAATTACCTATTGAAAAAAAAAAAAAAACAGAGCAAATAATAATAATAATATGTACCTGATTCAACATTGTGTGTAGCCAAAATGAGTCCGTGGAGGCCATTAGAGATGTTATCCAACAAGTAAGAAGCACAATCATTGAAGCAATCATGAGTTTCCCGAAGGGAATTATGAATTGGAGTTTCATAGCCTAAAGAAGAGGCTAATTTACTTTCGCTTGACATATAAGCTCCTCTTACTAACTTGAAACCCATCGGAATTCCCATCTTATCAGCAGCTTTAGTTGCTAATAACAATCGTTCTTTCGCGTCTTTCAAATAAGCTTGAATTGTTCCATATACAATCGGGTTATCCTCTTTATTGTAGTCGATTGCTGCAGAGTACGTAAAGTAATCAATTGCAGGTTGATAGGTTGTGTTTTCAGCATCAATCACCAACGGTACATTGGCTTCGACACATTTTTCGCAAAGTTTGAATAATCTTTGTTGGGCTAAAAGGAGATTTTGCTCCTCTTCAGGGGTCAATGGCTCTGGTTTTTTAAGTGTGTGGTATAAAGGGCTTGAGTCAGAAAAAATTGGGAACGTGTTATGCTTCCATGGAAGATTAAAAGAAGAGTCTTTTTGTTGCCATCTTAATTGATTACTAACTCTTTCGAGCAAGTTTAGAGGGCAAATTGCTGTTATCTTTACGACCACAAAGCTCACCTGATAAACCAATCAAATCATACCAATTCAAAATTAGTTTCATTTTCATTAATTTGGTTGTACAAGTTGCAAATATTTTGGACAGCTAGCTTTATTCGTAAAAAACAGTAAATGGGTTTGTTCTCAAATAAAATTCAACCTAACCAAAATTTTATACCAAAGGCTGTAATAGTAATTTAATTGACTATTAATGATACTAAAAGTCTTGCCAGGTTCGTTGTATTGTCACTATCTTTTTTCCCCTTTTTGTTTTCTAAAAATTATTTTATTTTTGTTATATTTGTCCTTAATCAAGAATATTGACAGATTTCATGTGCCCAATTTCCAAATATTTTTGTCCTTGAGGCCGAAAAGGACATTTGAAAGGAGAGACTAGCTGATAATTATAGTACTGATTACTGCTTCTTAGTACGAAATTTGTCATTTTACATGCAAATAGAAAGTGAATTTGTGAAATTTTACTAACCACAAATATGCATTAACTAACTTACTAATTACGGTTGGTTTTTAAAACAACATTATGAACTATTAATGTTTGTTAAAGAGGAAAAAAAAGCAATTAAGAATTTTATTATGATAAAATCAAATTAAATTGGATAGTAGTAGTAGTGACAATATTAAATTTATTGGTCTAATTTGGCGGGATTTGCCAGCTAAGAATGAATTCACCATTCCAGCTGTTGTTTTCTAAAGATTAAGCCGTCGACAATCGTCCACGTCAGCTCTACAAATTGTAAAGCGTTCATCTCTGTCTAGCGTCTACAGATTCAATTCAAAGATTCTTATCACGCGCGTCTCACTCCGCTGCTTACGTGGACTTTGTAGGGTCCACAACTTTTTGCCTTTTCACTTCATTCAATAGTAGAATAGTATTTTTCTTGGCTTAGCTTACTTCACGGCTCATCTTTTTCCACGACCAAAATTTAAAATTATGAAACATAATCTTTTTCTTTTATTATTACTTTATTAATTAAGATTCAGTCTTTAAAACTTTTAACTAAATACTTAATTGTCTTTTAGCACAGAGATTTGAATTCTGTTTTAAAATAATCATTCTGTTTGTTACCTAATTAGTAACAGATTATATTAGCATTTCATCAACTTCTTCATATCACTTAAACATTAGTTTGATGACTACGGATGTCAAATTTTATAGATTTTAATTTTTGTTTTTAAGTAAAACAGAACATAAATAACAAAAGAAGAAACTTACAGAAGATGAAGGAAGAGATTTGGCAGCTTCAATAGAATCAAGAAAGCCATTAAAGTTGCGATCACAAGCTTCATTATCAACTGTAAACTCAACAGCAAAATCCATCATAGCTCTTAATCCAAACTCATTAAGTCTTTTTACAGAATTCGCCGCCTCTAAACTGTTTTCACCGCCGCAAAAATGTTCAAAAAAACTACGTCGTATAACACCCAACACGACATCACGTACAATTTCCATATCCATCAATTTGGAATTCAAAACCCAGGTGCCTAAATCAACAATAGGCTCTAAAGCCGCAAGCTGAAAGATTAAAGAGGCATGTAAAAGTTTCGAAGTGGGTATAGAGGCGAAAAGGGTTTGGTAATCGTTGAAATCGAGAATTGGCGGAGGTTGGGTTGAAATTGTATCAGTGGCGGTGGAAGTGGGTTCGGGTTCGGGTTTTTGGGTCAAGTTAAGAGAAGAAACAGCAGAGATGGAGGAAGGAGATGTTGAAGAATTGAGAGGACGTACGAAGGAACTGAGATTTTTGAGAAGTTTTGGAGAAAGATATCGGATGGCCATCAAATGGTGGAGAGAAATGTTTTTACAGACTGTTTATCTGTTTTCTTTTTTTTTTTTTTTTCTATTTGAATGAGTGAAAGTTGAGGGCTTTGAGCAGTTATTTATAGGAAAAATAAAAGGAATCTTTAATTTTATTTATTTAAAATTAGTGGAATTGAGTGAATTTATTTCCAAGTTAATTAATTAATGGTAATTAAAGGAGAGTTTACAGGTATCCTTTTTTTATGGAAATCAAGATTATGTGTCCACGCTTAGCTGAGGTGTAAGTGATGAGGATCATCGCCCTTCTGGTTGGGTTACACCAAATACTACCTACTTCTTTTTCGTAGAATTTTCTCTTTCTTTTTCTTTTCTAAAAAAAAGGTACTATCAGGAAACTATCCATATTGGCTAGGGATCAGTTTGGAAAGTTCTTATAAATTAGGAAATTTTTTATTTTTTAAAATAACAATAAACAATATAACATTACAGATTACGTATTAGAGATAACAGGCGGAAATTAAATTTAATACCTCCTATATATATAAGTAAAATGACTAATAAATTCAAAATTTTCATTGACATGTAAATAGAATTACCAATAAATTCAAAACCTCTATCCATATATAAGTAGGATAATCAATGGGCCACGATTAGCAATAAATTAGCTTTCTTATTTTTGGAATAATTATAATTTTTTTTTTAGAGAAAGGAATAATTATAAGTTTAATGCTTGATTTTTGTTAAAAAAAAAAAAAAAAAAGAGGGTTCAAACCAATTATTTTTACAATCATGTATGACGACAATTAAAGTATGAGTTGATGGCTGAATAAGCTAGATATGACCACATAACAAACACGTGTTGAATATGGAAATACATTGTTGCCCTTATGAATTGTTTGTTTTTCTCATTGTCTGTCGATCTCATTAGACCTACACATAGCAGCAGCAGCAACAAAAGAATTCTCTATTTTTTTTTTCAATATTTAAAAAACAAAAATTGAATGGTCAGCCAATAATATTACACTCAACCAAATTATTGTCCAAAAATATAATCAAACCGTAATTCTATGAATCTGTCTAAAAGGCATCTTTAATGAATATGAAAATCAGAGCTCAATGATTTTGCTCCTTTATATGAATGAATACAAAAACACTCAAAATCTAATGTTAGCCCCTATTTGGAATGAAATAAATATGAATTTAGAATTCATTTAATTGAATTCTATTAAATTTGGAATGAAATAAACATTAATTTAGAATTCATTTAATTTGAAATTCATTTCCAAATAAATTGTGTATTTGAAATGACTAATTTAATTATATTCCATAAATTTATATTGACATAATTCTAAAAATTAAAATGATTTACTTTTTTATCCATAAATAAATTCAACTATATTATAATTACATAGTCTTTTATAATTAAAATTTTATATAATGAATATCGGTGTCATTGCCAGTAGACCAACAATAAAAACAACGGTAATAGCAGCAGTTGCAGCACCGATAGCAGCAATAATAGTTAGACAGTAATAATAGTAGTAGTTGCAACAACAACAGTAATAGTAGTGCAGTAGCAGCAATAGTAGCAGTAACAGCAATGATACTTGCAGTAATAGAAGTAGTAGTTGCAGCACCAATAACAATAGTTGCAGCGACAATAGTAGCAACTGAAGCAACAACAGTAGCAATATGTTGTAACAGTAACAACAATATTAGTTGCAGCAACATCAATAGTAGGAGCAGCCACGACAATAGCAATAGTAGCAGTAGTCGCAACAAAAAGAATTGCAGCAACAACAACATTAGTTGTTGCAGCAGTAACAGTAGAGCAGTCACAATAACAATGGTAGCAGTAGTTGCAACAAAAACAATAGTAGTAATTGCAGCAGCAACAGTAGTAGCAGTCGCAACAACGATAGCAATAGTATCAATAGCAGTAGCAGTAGCAGCGGCAACAACAATAGTAGCAGTAGCAATAAACAATTGCAATAGCAATAGTTGTAGCAATAGTTAGCGCCACAGCAATAATAGTAGTAATAGCAGCAATTGCAGCCGTAACAATAACAACAGTACTAACATCAATAGCAACAAAACTAAAAACAACATTGTGACAACTCTTTCCCTATATGCATCATTTATTAAACAAGTCAAATTTTTTTTATATATCCATATTAATATACGTTTCAAAATAACTACTATTGTTACATGTTTTATCAATAATATATATATACACTTATTAACAAAGTATTCACAGTTTCATAATTAACAATATTTAACATAAACCTATTAAACACAACTATATTTGTAGATGCAACAATGAAAGAGGGAGACCATATGCTTCAGCTGACCGACCCGTGAAAAATTGAGTGTGAAGTGTTATACTTCACATTGTGTCCTAGTTTGACAGGTGTGACAAAAATCTGAAACATAAATTGCGAATTTGATGAGTTGCATACTCAACAAGTATGAACTATTATGTAAATTAACAATAATTATAAATTCATAACAATGATCAATAACATCAATATGCATATGCTTATATCATATGATTCCATTTAATTTTGTTGTGACCCATCAAACCAAGTACTACACCGGAAATTTCATATATCATATAACATATCGTTGGCTAGTATCAAGTTCCTGTACGATCTGAAAATTTTATAAAATCATATATCGACCCGTAAGTTTTGTCTGTAAAATCATATAATAACTCGTGAATTCCGTTTGTGAAATTTTGTAAATACATGTCAAGATGGTCACAACTTCTTTATTAACTCTTATAAAAATTTTAAATGATATCTATATAATCATGTTTATTATCATAATCATATATATATATATACACATATATTAATTTTTTATGTGAATTAATAATAATAATAATAATTTATTTTCAAAAATATTATTAATTTAAAATATTACTAATAAATATTAAATAAAATTATTTATACAATTCTAATATTGTTACACATATATATATTTTTTATGTAAATTCGTAATAATAAGATTATTAATAATAATTAGTTTCAATATTTTTGTATGTTAAATTAATATTAATAATTTATAATAGCAGGAAATGAAATTTTGTTGAGTCTTTGTATTGTAGCTGCTCCAACACAGGAGTTACAAATTCATTTGCATTACTGTATTTCACCACTTGTATACCCATTTCTGCAGGCAAGACTCTCACTTGGTTCCATCTATAACCACCCTTGATAAGACAAATATAATTATACAATTTTTTATTCAGGATTTACATTTACTTTAATTAATTTTTACAAATATTCATTTTCAAAAAACAAATACTATTTTTTTTGAGTAATATTATGTGATGGTATTAATTTCTGTTAATACAAGAAGATGGTATTTAATTAATGAACATGGTTGAAACTGAAATCCCTACCAACTGCAATTTGAAAGACTGAAAAATCACAACACAGAAGCTATAGTGAAAACTGCTGGGCTTAGCCAAGTGAAATGTTAGTAATAAATTAATTTTGAATTCAAAAATAATAAATTTGCTGTGTTCTTTAGGTTTGGAATCGTTCGATTTTGATGGGTTTCTTGATCAGTTTTCATTTGAAGGTGCTTAAGGGGAGATAATCAGTCTCCATAGGGTGGCCGCCGGTGAGAAGGAATGACTGAGGAGGTGACAAAGATCAATTCCTTTGGCCTGTTAGTATTTTAGTTTTAAATCGCGATTTGGTTTTCGCTATTCTCCGGCGTTCTGTTGCCGTTTATGGTGACCGATGGTGGTGCTTGAATTGTAAACCTTCTAGTGGTCCAACGTCAACGACAACATTTGTTTGACGAGAACCAGCTGAAGAAGAGAAGGAAGAAGATGATTTTCATCAAAAATTACAATTGGTCCCTGAAATATTTTTATCTTTTCATTTAGGCCCTTTTATGAACTAAAATGTAAAAATACTATATTATTTAGGTCTTTAAGTATAAAATTAATATTTATATATACTTATGATGATTTATATACTCCTCATTATATACTTATAATTAAAATATCAATTTTTACACATTGATTATTTGTTTATATACTGATTTATATATATTTATGTTATAGTAATTTATATACTTCTTAGTATATAAATTTTTTATATAGCAAAAAAATCAATATATAAAATTAATATTTATATAATAATCTATATTTATATATTTTTAGTATATACATTATATTTTCCAAACAATCAGTATACAAAATTTGATATTTATAAGTATATAGATTTTATATTTTATATACTTATCAGTATATAAAATTACTATTTTTATACTTATTAATAAATAAATTACATTTTCCAAACAGTTATTTGATATTTTATTAATATATAAAATTGATATTTATATTAGTATATAAATTTTTTATATAGCAAAAAATTCAGTATATAAAATTAATATTTATATAATAATCTATATATAAATATACTAACTAGTATATATTTTTAGTATATAAATTATATTTTTTAAATAATCAGTATATAAATTTGATATTTATATATTTGACAGTATATAAATTTGATATTTATATATTTGACAGTATATAAATTTTATATTTTATATACTTATCAGTATATAAAATTGCTATTTTTATACTTATCAATAAATAAATTACATTTTTCAAACAAACAGTTATTTGATATTTATATAAATAATAGTATATAAAATTGATATTTACATAAATATTAATATTAATATATAAAATTGATATTTATATTATATAAACTATATTTTTTAAATAAACAAT
>CANUEY010256851.1:0-29129 GCA_948099555.1 Croton setiger
TATATATATATATATACTCTATAAATATATATGGCAGTATATACAATATATATGAAAAATATATACTTCCATACATACTAAAAAAAAATTCAATAGTATTCAGAATAATTCAATAAAATTGTTTAAAATCATATTGAAAGAGCAATTATAAAAGAAATTATCATTAACATTGAAAGAAATCATATCAAGAAACTAAAATTGAAGATTAAAGCAGAAATTGAAAGGAAAAGATTGAAAAATTGAAATGAAAATTATGAATAATACCTTAAATTCAACATCAATTCATCATTCATTCAATCAAAATTATGAATAATACCTTAAATAAAAATAGAAAATGAGATTTATGTTTAATGGAGATTAATTTAAACCCTAAACCCCAAATTTCCAATTACAAACCCTAAAAGAAATAGAAGAAGTCTAAAAGTGAGAAGAAACATATATATCATCGGCGTTGTTTTCCTCTATCCTCTACAGCCACTAAATCTGAAGGACATTTTGTTTGTCTCAATTGGCTGCGTTGATTTCCTCTATAGCCATAGTCAACAACGTTGAAGATACATGAGGAGATGGGTTAGGTGAGCGAGAGAGGAAAGGAAGGCTGAAAGAGGGAAGAAACAGAAGCAGAAGCAGATGGAAGTGAAAAGAAAACGAAAGGAATAGAGAAAAGACGAAGTGAAACTGAAAGGAGAAGAGAACCGTAATAAGGGAGAGGAGAACAGAAGCGTGAGGAAGATGAGAAAAAAAAAAAGAAACGGGAAAGAAGAAGGAAAATTATGAGTTATTAAGAGAAATGATGATTTAGATTATAAACAATAAAATGTGTTATTTTATGAATTTTTAAAAACTTATGATATTCTTTTTTTTAATGCAAAAGATACGACTATTTGCTATAATAAACTTTTTTAAAAAAAAAAAAAAAATTGTTTCAAGATATAGTTCATTTTGATGTCAATTTTTGATTTTTTCTATTATACCCTTCTAATGATGGAAGATAATTAGAATATGTATCAGTCATTGTTGGATACCACTATTGGAATTTATACAGTATTCTACTGTCACCAATTTAACTTAAATTAATTGTGCATTATTTTTATATTAATTAATTTTAAAATAAATTAATATAATTTGATAAGAATACATTTTAATTATTATAATAGTTAAATATTACATATGATTTGCACTGCTTTGCATCTAATTCTTGTTCAACAAGGAGTTTCTGTATTTTATCACTATATGAAATCATGTAAAAATGTAACAATTTTTGTTGTTCTAATCAGAGGCTTAAGATCCAATTTGGTCCCTTCACTTGATTTCAATATTCAACATTGTCCAAAATCACCTTTAAATAATTAATGGAAAACAGTGAAAAGTGGTAAAAAAAAAAAAACAAGCTAATTTACTAAGTACAAGGTAGAATAATATTTGAGGGAAGAAAAATCTTTTTTGGACCATTTTGAATACTGGAGTCAAGTTCAAGGACTAAATTGGAACTTAATCCTAATTCAAACAACTATACTTCTTCTTCTTCTTCTTCTTCTTTAAGTTCTTTGAAACAATTCAGAAAGAGTCTGAACTTTTGGTTCTTCTTCAATATCATCATCATCACCATCAATGGTGGGAGGAAGTAATGTACTGTCATTTAAGTACTCTTCAATCCTAGAAGAAAGTTCCACATGAAGAGGGTTTGAAGTTTCATTAGCAGTATGTTCATCATCATCAGCAGCTGCTATTGTTACTACTTCATTCAATGAGCCTAAAGAAGACGACCGCGAAATTGTGCCTGATGCTACTGTAATTTCATCTCCTTCATCAATGGTTGCTGTATCAAGTGAACATACTGATCTTGTAGCCACTGATTGTGATTCGCGCTTAGACCTTTCCTTTACTCTCTTGCACCAGCTGTGGAGTGATTCTCTTACACTTTCTGCTACTAAGGCTTTCTTATATCGCGATCCCATCTGAAATCATCAAAAAGTAAACGAGCTGAGCTTGATCGAGTCAATATAAGGCACCACTACTTGAACTTGCCTAGCTCAACAACTGTCATTACCAAGAGTTGAAAATGGAACTTTGAATAATGTACATTATAACTCTAGATCACATTCAATAAATCTTAGATTCTAAAATTTGACTTTGGATTGCAGATCAAACACACGAGTAAAAAGGTAACTGATTTTGTATGTTATTGGTGTCAGTGAAATGTACAAACCTGTGTGACAATTACATTCAGAGGAACTGTGCTATGACTGCACCAGAACTGAACAAGAACCCTGCATATACCGGCGTAAATTTAATCATAATCTCATTGTTTTTGCAAGAAAAATACATATAGGAGTAATCGAGAAATGAACATACCCCGAAGCTAGTCGAATTACTACCATTAAATGGTTCTTCATGAAGCATGATCTTTGCTTAAATCCCCACTACAGAGTGATATCAAACCATTTGAGTAATTGCAGAGTACTGTTATTAAAGCAAAAGGCGGAATTGAGGTAGCAGAGAAAAAGAACTTGATCTTACCAAGGACCAAATGAATGTTGCCATTTCGAATGCATTCTGAAAAGAAAAAACGGAAGTCTAATGAGAAAAACCCAAAAATATAGGTATAGTGTTCGTTTGACTTGAGACAAAGGTCATATTCTGTCACCTGAAATATGATAAATTGTATAAGTCTTAACAGAATCTCAGGTTTTCCAAACCAAAAAAGATCATCCCGCGGCTTTACTTGTTCTCCAACAGATGGACCCGTTTGCTGCCCAATTTCAAGGGCTAATGTTGACACAACATGCTGAAGCTTTGTTCCAACCAACATAACAATCTATGGACAGATGAAACGAACATTCAAAAATCATTAACAGTATTGTTCTGAGTTAGTAAATGGCCAAATGAGCAAGTATACTTACAATGGCAGGGATGAAAGAGAGCCAAAAGTAGATATTTAAACCTGCAACATTAAGATACAGCTTCAGTATACTTTTTCAAGAATTTTTTGAAAATGTCAAAAGCTTTTATTTACGACAGTTTACCATGAATGTTTATGAAGATGCATAATATTGCATAACCCCACAGAGGCCAGCTGCAAAATTTGAAAAATGCTTAGACTTCTTCAATAGAAGCAATGAAATTTTTTCAAAAAATTGCTGAGACTTCAATAACATTAAATGCATACCTAATACCCAAAATGCCATGAAACTCATCTTCCATGCTTCGAACCATATACCGATGAAAATTGTAAGAAAGTGGCAATTTGTGCTTCTGAAAATTGAGAAGCATGAAAAAGATGATACATAATTTCAGTACAAGGAAGATGAAATAAACAACAATACGTGGCAATGTAATTAAAGAATAAACATTCTTTAGTAATGTGCAGTAAGTCGTAATGCAATATAATCGCGATTATCCTGCATGATCCTGCAATGTAATTAATGGCTATTACATTGTATTACAGGTGACCAATGATTAACTTTATGTTCAATGAAATACATGAGTACAGTATCCTTGTAAGATACTTGTATGTAACCATGAAGAAGATCAAAAGTGAATTATAATGAACTAAACAATATGTGAAATTCTATTGTCAGGAAAACCAACAAAAATTAGCATTGATATAGGTTAGAATGTTAGATACCCACAGTAATGAAACCCAGTCGCAGTGCTAAGTAGTCTGATTTCTTTATGGAGCTCTTAAATTGTCGAAGAAAACAAAGCTGCAATAGATGACATTGGCAAAAATTGGAACTTTTTAACAAAAGAAAGAAAAAAAAACATAACTAATTGAAGAAAAATTAAGCACTAGCTCAATATATTTGAATATGTAGTAAACTTCTTGTACTTGCTGAAAGGAAATGTCTACAGTTAGAACATTTCCAACACTGTAAAAAATGACCAATCAAAATGTACAAAAAGAAAGGAAATTACCATCCAAATGAGAATGCGACTCTTACTCCATGGATGAGATGTGTGGTGAAAAACAAAGGTTGTTTGTCTCCTCATCACCTTGTTTCTCACTGCTATGTCAAAGCAATCAAAATGTAAGAGGATGATAAGACAAATAAAAAAAAAGGTACAAAGAAAGAGATAAGATTTCTAGTAATTAGATCTCATTTGGTTCAAAATAATCAACTTTCTTAAAAATGCATTTGCGGGGAAGTTAATAGTCAAGAAGTATGTATATGCAATACAGTCACATTCGTATATTTCTACTCGGTCTCATAACTAAACTTCGTTTTTCTTTCTGATATCAGAATGGTGTCCAGCCTTTCGAGCAGACTAACAGACATGCTTAGTTCATGATCTAAAATTCACTTATATTAATGCATTGGATGTTCTAAATTTGACCAAATCTGAGAATTGATAGTTCATCTGTTTAATTATAAGCATATATCTATATAGTAGTTGAAAAGTTGCTGTCATATATCAGATAAGATCAAGTTTCATGACTTTTATTTACCTTGAAAATTTTCTTCAGGGACAAATCTGGCTAGATTTTCCCATTTCCTCCAACTATAAATCTACAGATAAAACTGAAATAATAAACAACTGCAATCTGAAGTAGCATTTATGAGTTTACTAAACCAAATTTATAGAATTTCCCAAAAAAAAAAAAAAAAATCAGTTCCACCAAAATGGCCCTATAAATTTATTGAGGATAGCAAGTAGGCCATATTTGGTAAAATGTCATGATATCCTCCTAACTATTTATTATTTGAACTTGCCTTCATTTAAGAGGCTTAAAGCTGAACTTAGTACTTTTCACATACCTTGCTCATGGCCAAACCAACCGATAAACAGCTGTACAGAACATGAGTGATACCCAGAACAAATAAGAACCGGTGGAGCTGCTCGAGCCCCTCCAGCGAAACAAATGGTTCACGGCCCTGCATTTATTAATTTTATTACAATTTATTATTGCTAATAAATCATACAACATTACAAGCCTAATAGAAAGAGAAGCAATTTATACCTCACCACATGTATGAGATGTTTTCGTGGTTATCCCTTTCGGAGGAATTTCAGTCTTGTTTAGAAAAGTTGATGAACTTTCAAATAACACATTTTCAATTATGCCATAATCTTCTTCAGAACAAAGGTAGAATTTACTATTTAAAAGAGACGAATTTATGCATATTTCGGATATCCCTCTTGCACATTGTGCTAATAATAGTGATATTAGTCCAAGTAGCATCAATTCTAAAAAGGGGGAAAAAAAAAAAGAAGATCAAGTTAAACCCATATCCTAATTGCAATTATCAGCAATGATTAAACTGCTGAAGTTCCAAATTCAGTAAAAAGAGCAAAACTTGAAAGGAGAAAATAGCAAAAGAATATACTAAACCCATATTAATTCTCAGAACTTGATTTAGATTAAAAAACTGACCTTCCTTAATTTTTTCTAAAGAAGCAAACAAAGCCTTTCTTCTGGTCTTCTTCAACCACTGTAAAACAGAAACCATAAATGTTAGAAAGTTGATTCTCCTACTTGTCAGAGAGTTTAATACGCCAAAATTAAATTGTTTGATCTACAAAACAGTTGAATATAGTCAAATTTCTAGACTCCAAGCCAAAAGTACTAATATGCTTTGTGGGTCCCAAATCCTAAATCAGTGGAGTTTGTTTCTTTCACAATCCACATTTTCTCAGCAACCAAACAGTTCTTTGTGAGAAAGTTCTTCAACATTTTCAAGATATATGAATTCATTGTTGGCTAAAACTTATATAGAAATGATTCCGAACACAAAGTCTTGCATTTTCCAGCATTTTCTCCGGAACCAAACAGAGCATTCTTGCAGAACTCTTCCCACCCAATGAATACAAAAAGAAAGAAAAAAAATAGTTTGCAAAAATGGTTTGTTACCTTTCCAAATCTGTAGAGAGAGCGTTCAAAAATGAAGCAGGCAAAAATTAAAACAGTAATCACAGAAGCAACAGAGTAAGTAGGAGTTTCAGCCAAAGACCTTCCTGGTCTCACCAATATTTCATCACCCATTTTCTCCGATCATACAAAACCAAGAATACCACCAAAGCAAAACCCAGCAACAAACAGAAAACAAGAACCAAACTTTCTAGGAAAAACTGAAACTTTCTTTTAAAAAGTTCCAAACTTTCTTAACTTTCCACCACTTTGATGAGAAAACAGAGAATTTTCTCAAGAAAATTTTCAAGTGGGTGACAGTGATGTAAAAGTAGGATCCAGGAAATAAGTAAGTGAGAAAAATAAATGAATCAAATACTAGTAGAATAGTACTAAACCATTGAACTGAAATAATAAAGTACTATAATTAATAGTATATTGATAGCAGAGAGTGTGAAGAGAACATGGAAGGTTTCAGATTATTAAGTATTTTATTTGGATTTTGTTTGTAATTTAGTAAACAAACCCATATTATATATTTCATGGGAATCGCTGCGACATTTCCTTTTCTCTCTCTTTCATATGTTTCACAGTCTATAATTCTTCACCAAACGCAACCTACTGCAATGGAAGCTGTACTGTACATCATTTTCATGGCTTCTTTTTTGAATTCTTTCAAACTTTTAACAGTCTCTCTTTACTGTTTCTGTAAGCCCATACAGAACTTGGAATTGGGCTTTCTTCTGCAGTAGATGTGGCCATGGTCCGGTAGCCGGCCTGAACCGGTCCGGCGAAAAACCGTAACCGCTGGAACAGTAACTTGAACCGGCCGGAGGACGGGTCGGTTCAAGTTCATGAAATTTTGGAACCGGAACCGTGAACCGGCCTTGAACTGCCGGTTTACAGGATTTAAACCGTCGGTTCTGCCTCTCAAACCGCTGGTTAACCGGTCCGCCACTGAACCGGCGGTTAATCCGGACCGGTTTACCGGCTCGGCGGGCCGGTTCAGATTCCATCTTCCTTGAACCGTGGCCCGGCGGGCCGAGGTCCGAAATCGGCTCGTGGCCAACTCTTCTGCAGTTGATAGAGGAAGAATAGAGGAAACGGAGTAATTTTGATCAAAATTAATTACAAGTTGATATTAAAATTGTAATTAATGAGGATAAAAATTTAAAAATGAAAATTAAATAGAAAACTAGTTTATTACCACATAAATATTTTTTATTTTTAACAAAGACTAAAGTTATTTTATTTATTAATTATGAAAATAATTAACTTTTATTAATGTTTAACTATTAATTTAAGCAAGATTAACATTTAATTTGATCAACATCCAAACTATTACCATTTGGGGTTAAAACCCTCTTTTTGTAATTTTAGCTTTTTTTAATTGTCCTCAATAGTTCAGCCTAAAACATAACCTATATAGTTAATGGCAGCTTCCCTTGTGGACTAAGCTATTGAGGGCAATTTGGTAAATTTAATTATAAATGGTTCTCTGGTTTTAGTAAAATATGTTCCGGAAATAGCACCGCACCGCCTTATATATAGAGAGAGAGAGAGAGAGATCGTACCAAACCTATAGCATCGGAACTTAATTCCCTGACTGAACTCTATCTATAAATTTCCTAAACCCCGTCAAAAACCCTAATAACGATCTTTCGCTTACGACCGTCGCCAAGCTATGGCTTCGCCAGCTCTACGCCTCCGTCGAGCTCTAACCTCACTGTCCACCATACAAAAGTCTGTTGCTTCACCAATAATCCGTACCTCTTCTCGTCGACTGGAAAATTTAATATCTCCGTCACCAGTCGCTCGATCGCCGGAATCTAATATCTTCCAAACGCGGCATTTTACAGCTTCGCGAACGTCTTTCTCTTCTGCCGGGAAAAAAGAGTATAGGGTTTACAAAGAGGGAGATGAGCTGACAGAGGACATGGTTTTATTTGAGGGATGTGATTTTAATCACTGGCTGATTACTGTTGATTTCCCTAAAGACCCCAAGCCCACACCTGAAGAAATGGTTGCTACTTATGAGAGAATCTGTGCTCAAGGACTTGGAATCAGGTCATTCTAATTCTTGTTTGTTTTAAATAATTCTGGCACTTGGTACAAAACTTATAGGTTTCTATGTTTAATCCAATTGATGATTGTAGCTGTAAATTTGTAGCAATATCTGTGGGACTAGAGCTTTAAAGTTGTGATGTTTAGTTATCAGAGCTTTCAAGTTATAGCTTTTTTAGTCATTGGATGTCTGCAAGTTGTAGAATTTAGCGTCTGCTGCTTAAAGTTATACTTTTTTAGTTTTTGGAGGTTTAAACTTGCAATTTCCTGGAAGAGAAATTCTAAACAGAAAAGGATTGCTGCTGCTTGATTTTGGTTTGAACTTCTAAATTTGATAGCAAAATTTTATGATATACTAGAAATTGAAATTTGTATATTACAATGATGGACCTTTTATATGTGAGGTATTATTATTGGGTGTTATGGTAAAAAAAATTTTTGCAGTGTTGGTTGGTAGGTTAGGTAGTCTTGTGTTTATTTGAAATTGATGACTTTCTAATCATTTGATTGTTTCAGTATTGAAGAAGCAAAGAAAAAAATATATGCTTGTAGCACCACAACTTATCAAGGGTTTCAGGCTCTGATGACAGAAGAGGAGTCAGAAAAGTTCAAAGGTTTATCTTTGTAGCTTCTTCTTGTTGTTACAAACTTGTAACAGATATATGATAAAACTTATTTTAAGGTCTAAGTGCAGGCTAACCTAACTTTTCTATTCTTTAAAACAGATGTACCTGGAGTTGTTTTTGTATTACCGGATTCTTATATTGATCCTCAAAACAAGGAGTATGGAGGTGAGCTATTGCATTTCTAGCAAACCCCCTAACGTTATGTTCATTTGTTGAACTTTTGACTCAAAATATGATACTTAACAGGAGACAAGTATGAAAATGGAGTAATAACACCAAGACCTCCTCCTGTTCAATTTAGGAGGGGAGGAAGACTCAATGACAGGAATAGGAATCCTCCCCAACAAAGATATGACCAGCAAGGAGGCCCAATGCCAAATCAATTTGGGAATCCCCAGCATAGTCAACAAGGATATGTGCAAGGTGGTGAGAACTTTGGACCTCCACGGAATCAATCTCCGCAACAAAATTATGGTCCTCCAGGACAAGGAGACAGAATGCCAATGAACAATAGGGATCCTCCTCCTGGAGGAAGGGGTCCATATCAGGGTTCTATTGGTCAAGAACAACAGGGACGCTATCCCCAAGACCAACATGCTGGAACTCGAGGACAAGGTTCTCCAAATCCTGGCTACGGGCAGGGTTTTACAAAACCTGGTTATGGGCAAGGTTCTCCAAATCCTGGTTATGGGCAAGGTTCTCCAAATCCTGGCTATGGGCAAGTTTCTCCAAATCCTGGCTATGGGCAAGTTTCTCCAAATCCTGGCTATGGGCAAGTTTCTCCAAATCCTGGCTATGGGCAAGGTTCTCCAAATCCTGGCTATGGGCAAGGTTCTCCAAATCCTGGCTATGGGCAAGGTTCTCCAAATCCTGGCTATGGGCAGGGTCCCAATCCTGGTTATAGACAAGGTTCTCAAAATCCTGGCTATGGGCAGGGTCCCAATCCTGGTTATGGGCAAGGTTCTCCAAATCCTGGCAACGGGCGAGTTTCTTCAAATCCTGGCTATGGTCAGGGTCCCAATCCTGGTTATGGTCAAGGTTCCAATCCTGGCTATGGGCAGGGTGCTCCTACTCCTGGCTATGGGCAGGGTGCTCCTACTCCTGGCTATGGGCTGGGTGCTCCTACTCCGAGTGAAGGTCAAAGGTTCTCTCAAATGGAGCAGAGGAATATGCAAGGGGAGCAATCAAATTATCCACCAAGTGGACAAACTAAAACAAATCAAGCAAGTCGCATTCCAAGTTACTAATTTTATTCTCATCAGTTCCATTACTTGAGATGAATATGCATATTATTTAGGAAGTAGGGTGCTGTTTCAATAGTGATGAGATGAAATGTTGTTTTTCACAACTTCCCTAATATTTTAAGACAAGTTTATAATGAGAAATGATGACTGCATGGATGACTGGAAGTGCTTCTATTACCAATGAACTCTACTTGGTAATTTTCCCTGATGTCATGCTGAGTTGGCAAACTCCATCCTCGAGTTGGCACGCCATTAGTGATACGTATGCAACAGGCACTTGGTCATTGTTTTTTTCGTTTTTTTTTTTATTTCCGTTTAAACACTTGGAGCGAATGAAACCGGAAGTTTATGGGGCCTCTCAATATAATTAACCCTAATGTAAATTAGAATTTGAACAAGAAATGTCGTGTTATTTACAAAATGAGCAGCATCAATGATAGTCATATCCCTTGCTTTGCTTATCTTGATATTTATGAATTGTGCAGGGAAGATTTTAGGGGGATTCCTGATGTTTCTTTAGTACATTGCAGTAAATAGTTTTGCCTCTCATGGCTACGTTCAGTTTTTCCAATTTGATGTAAAAACCAAATCAGCCGAAATTATAGACATCAGAGGGAGAGGACCTTCCTCAATCCAAACTTCAAGCTCTAAATCCTGACTCTGACTCATGCAAAGCTGAGCTAAATGTTCAAAGGACTTTTTAATAAGCAAGTCAGTTTCATCCTTATTCTAAATTTGGATGCATTTAATTATAGCTTAGTAAATTAAGATGAAATTACGACAAAATTATCTTTTTGAGGCGAAATTGAAAAATGTATCAAAAAATTTGCGCGAAACTATAATTTTAGCGAAATTATGATGTTAGAAAACAGAAAAACCGTTTGGGTTGTTCAGAACAAATACAAGAAAGAAAGAAATAAAATAACTTCCATTGGTTCGCCTGAAATTTCCCGCCATTTTCGGTGTCGCCTTACTCTCCCTGGTGGTGATGATGCTGCATTTTCCTCTGTTTATGGTCACCTATCTTTTTCGCTCTCGAGACAAAAGAAAGAAAATTTCTTTTCAGGAAAAAGGAAAAGCTTCTGCACTTTCCTTCTCTTTCATGTCCATGTCCATCCTCTGATCCTGCGTCTCTTCTTCCGTTCCCTGTTCTCAGGTATACCATATTAACAATAACTTCATACATTTTTATATTTTTTTTCTCTGAAAAAAGAAAAGGGTTTTGTGGGTTTGTTCTTTTCTTATTTGGGATTTCTTCATAAATTTTGGGTTTTTACATTATTCTTAAATGCTAATTTATATGGTTCATTGACGTTTACAAAGTTTGAATCTTTCTTTAATTACTTTTAATATGAATAATGGTGGGTTTATATTTTTGAGCAGCAAGAAGGGACACACTAATAAATCTTTGATGATTTAGATTTAGATTATAATTTTTTTTTATAAGATTAAAGTGGTTTGAGGGATGCAATTGATCCAAACATAAGCCAAATTCTTGAATAAATTTGAAAAAGTAAGCAATTGATCCTTTATTTTGACATAAACCTTGGTTTTGTGTTTCTCTTCCAACGCATTTGAATTGCTTCTGGCACTAGCATAGCATCTACCAAATATTCACACTTATTTTCAAATTTTGCGTGTGAAAATATAGTAATGATGCTACTGCTTTTTGTGTTATCCGTCATACTAATTCTTTCTTCTTTTCTATCTGACATTTTCAGGAAGAGACGATATTTGGATCAGCTTATGGGGACTGTGACCTCTGATTGATTAATTTATAAAAATATATTCCATCTCGCCCGAGTGGTTTAATTATGATGTTAGGACCTTCTATTGCAGTGAAGTTCACAAGCATTGCATAGTCTGTTAGGTTCTAGGTGATGAACCATGGAGCTCCAGCAGCAAGAAAAAAGTAGATGACATATGAATTTGAGTTTTTCTTAGTTGATGAACCATGGATAGTGCTGTTACCGAGACGCAGAATATGCAACCTATCAAGGCTGTGGATTCTGCAGAAATTACATTTTTGCACGGTGAATTGGATGTATGGATTATTGAAGCTAAATCTCTTCCAAATATGGATTTACCATCAGAGCATCTTAGAAAATGTCTTGCTATGTTCAAATCCTGTGGTCATCCATGTGGAAAGAAAAGTGTGAAGCTTTCAGGAAAACACTCGAGGATTACCAGCGACCCTTATGTATCCATTTGCCTTGCAGGAGCAACAGTAGCTCAAACTAGAGTGATTGCCAACTGCGAGAACCCTTTATGGGACGAGCATTTCTGCGTGCCAGTTGCACATCCTGTTGCAAAAGTGGAGTTCCATGTTAAGGATAATGATATGCTTGGGGCTGAACTAATTGGCGTAGTAGAAATACCAGTTGGTAAAGTCGTTTCAGGAGATGTAATTAACGATTGGTTTCCTGTCGTTGGTAGTTATGTTAATTGCACAAATGCTACTGCTGAATTACACATTTGCATCCAGTATAAGCCAGTTAGTGACAACCCTTTGTATAAAGATGGTGTTGGTGTTGGACCAGATTATGCAGGCGTTCCTAGCACATATTTCCCGCTTCGAAAAGGAGGGCATGTGACTTTTTATCAAGATGCTCATGTTCCTGAAGATATGCTACCGCAAATTTTACTTGATGGTGGAAATATTTTCAAGCACAATAGATGTTGGGAAGATATCTGCCATGCCATTGTGGAAGCAAATCACCTGATATATATAATCGGATGGTCGGTATACCATCCTGTTAAGCTTGTGAGGGAGCCAACAAAGCCATTGCCTAAGGGAGGAGAGCTCAACTTGGGAGAATTATTGAAGTATAAGTCCGAGGAAGGGGTCCGTGTAGTTTTGATGATATGGGATGATAGAACTTCACACGACAAACTTTTCTTGAAAACAGTAATACTTTTTAAATTTGAATATGTATTGTGATTTTAGAATATTTTGATTGCTTTTGGTTCAGTAAGATATCTATTAACTTTGTTCAATTTGGGTTCGAGTACAGGAAGGTGTTATGCAAACTCATGATGAAGAAACCAAAAGGTATTTCAAAAACACGAGCGTCCATTGTGTTCTTGTACCCCGTTATGCTAGCGCAAAGCTGAGCATTTTCAAGCAACAGGTTCAGAGATTTCAGACTTCTATGCGATTTGAAACATAATACATTGTTGCATTATGTTGGTTTTCAATTTTACTCTTTGATTTTTGTGTATATATATCCTACTAGTTCAGGTCGTTGGCACCCTTTTTACTCATCATCAGAAGTGTTTAATTGTTGATTCTCAAGCTTCTGGAAATAACCGGAAAATTACAGCTTTCATCGGTGGGTTGGATTTATGTGATGGCAGATATGACACTCCTGAGCATAGGCTTTTTCGTGATCTTGACACAGTCTTCGAAAATGACTATCATAATCCAACATTTCCTGTAAGTAATGATAGGTTAATTATGTTTGTTTATTTGGTTTCTGAAAGTTCTTAACTTTCAGTTGTGTTTTCTGTTAACCTTCACAGTCTAATGCTAAAAGCCCAAGGCAACCATGGCATGATTTGCATTGTAAAATTGAAGGGCCTGCTGCATTTGATATATTGACAAATTTTGAACAAAGATGGGGGAAAGCGAAATGGCGTCACTTGAGGCTCAGAAAGGTCACTCATTGGCGTGAGGATACATTGATGAAGTTGGATCACATTTCGTGGATACCTACTCCATCTCCTGGTCCTGATGGTGACAAAAATGTTCAAGTCACTGATGAAGCAGATCCTGAGACTTGGCATGTACAGGTAGGCTAGAAAATGTTACATTGAAGTTTATTTGCTCATATTATCCTTTAGGATACACAAATTATGATTATTTTTAATCTTTTTGTAGATATTTCGGTCTATCGACTCAGGATCTGTAAAGGGATTTCCAAAGGCCATTGAAGAAGCTCTAGCTAAGGTGATAACTGGGTTAATCAAATTCCTGCTGATATATAATCAAGCATTTTTGTACCTAATTGTAAAGTTCCTTTTTCTTTCAGAATCTTACATGTGGGAAGAACCTGAAAGTAGATAAGAGCATTCATACAGCGTACATAAAAGCAATAAGATCAGCACAACATTTCATATACATTGAGAACCAATATTTCATTGGATCTTCCTACCATTGGCCAACGTACAAAAATGCAGGTATGCAAACAACTGACGCTGCTTTTATAGTTTTCTCTTCTTTTTTCCAATTTTCTAAATAGAAATGCTTCTTACCCTTTTCCTTCCTTAAGCAGGCGCAGATAACTTAATCCCTATGGAAATAGCCTTGAAAATCGCGAGCAAAATAATCGCAAACGAGCATTTCTCAGTATATGTAGTAATTCCAATGTTTCCTGAGGGTGTTCCTACTAGTGCTGCTGTACAAGAGATGTTGTTTTGGCAGGTTAAACTAATTTGCATACTCCCTATCTAATTTCTTAACATATTAAGCATATAGATTAAGCTCATTGGAAGGTTAAAATGCGGCAGGGACAAACAATGACCATGATGTACAAGATCATAGCTAAGGCGCTCAAAGATGCAGGCCTTTCTGATCAGTATCACCCACAAGACTATTTGAACTTTTATTGCCTCGGGAAACGCGAAGTCTCGACAACATGCCATTCTTCTCAGCTATTTATGAACACTGAAAACCGTTCAATGGTATATACAAACAATCTTGCTTTTTTACCATATAAAATGATCAATATTGTGACGTACAACTGGTTGTTTCTTCTCATTTCAGGCATCTGCACAAAAATATGGAAGGTTTATGATTTATGTTCATTCCAAAGGAATGATCGTAGATGATGAATATGTAATTATGGGATCAGCAAACATTAACCAGAGATCATTGGATGGTTCAAGGGATACGGAAATTGCAATGGGCGCTTATCAACCAGCTTACTCTTGGGCTGCAAAAAAATCTCATCCACACGGCCAGGTTTGAAACTTCTTCAAGTAATTTTTAACATTTTAACCAGTCAAAACTCCGAGCACCATATTTTTAACAGTTTTAGGAGGAATAGGTATTGTTTTTATAAAGGGTTAAAACTGCAAATATTCAAAAAATGCTTAAAACTGCAAATTGTAACGTATGCAGGTGTACGGTTATCGGCTATCTTTGTGGGCAGAGCATCTTGGCATCCTGGAGGAGGATTTCCGCGAACCAGAATCGCTTAAATGCATGAAACTTGTCAACAAGATTGCAAAAAGAAACTGGAAAATCTATGTAGCTGAGGAAAACAAAGAAATGAGAGGTCATTTGATGCAATACCCAGTTTATGTCAGCAAAGATGGAAAAGTTGGTGCATTGCATGGTCAAGACACATTTCCTGATGTTGGTGGAAAAATTCTTGGATCTCCAACCACTCTTCCTGATGCTTTAACCACATAATATTCTGTCCAAACCTTGTTCTAACAAAAATATAGTTAATTATTTAAACTCAATTTGAAAATGTAACTGATTTCTGATCAGAACTTGGCAAAAATGCACTGAGTTTCTGGCTAGGACAGTGGATAGAGAAGATGTTTCGTGTAAACTAAAAATGTTCATTGTCAGAATTTTTCTGCTAGTGTTATGTCTGATTCAACCAGGTTTTACTTCTTAAAACATTTAGATTTTAAAGATCTCAACTGAATTTTATTTTGATTTCACTAGATGCAACAATATTTTGCACTGTAATTTAAGGTTTTAAGTCGTCCTGCCATGGTCTGGTCCGGTTTGGCCTATTCAAATTGCTGGTTCTAGACAGTAATCAATCAGCGAAATATTGAAACAGCCTTTCAACCGAACCAAACATTGAAGCTACAATTCGATTGAAGTTCGAGCTCTTGAACCACCGAATTGGTCAGAAATGTGCTAGAATCGTCACTTTGAATAGACCTAAACAACCAATTTTGAATCACCCAATGTCCGATGACTACCATCATTGAATTGTGAAACGTACATGGTACATGCGTATTATATAGTGTTTTATGCCCTAATTTTTGGTGCATTTTGTATCAAATTGGGTTTCATATGATTGTTT
The DNA here is from genome assembly GCA_948099555.1 of Croton setiger. Classification (NCBI taxonomy): domain Eukaryota; kingdom Viridiplantae; phylum Streptophyta; class Magnoliopsida; order Malpighiales; family Euphorbiaceae; genus Croton; species Croton setiger. The sequence goes on from CANUEY010256851.1 coordinate 15,836, forward strand.
AAGTGTGTTTTTAGGTAAAATTGCAGGGAACTTGATATTTTTGAGCTTCAAGGAAAATAGGATTGAAATGCTGCTCCAACGACTCAAAGAAAGGCCAAAATGAAGAAGTATGACTGAACACAGCTAGGAAACGGCCGTGTCCATTTTGCATGGCTAGCCCTGGTCACCTCTGCCTGGTTCAGCAATCCCCACGGCCACTGACACGCCCATGTCCTTACTGTATCACTAGCCGTGTTCACCTTTGTATGCATCAAACAACTTGCACGTCCATGGACACGCCCGTTTCCACAAGCGTGTCCCAGCCACCACATGCCATCGCAAGTCATAAACACACCTATGTTACGTTACTCCTCTGACTGTGCTGCGTACAGATTAGCCAACGCGCCCAGAACACTGTCGTCTTGCTAGGCATGTCCTGCAGAAAACTATAAAAGCTGCATCTTTCGCGAATGTTAGGGGAGTTCGATTTTCATACCTGATTCTAGCCGACTTTCAGCCCTTTTTCCATCCAAGTTGAAGGGAGATCTTAAGGAGAAGATTGAAGGAAAGAAGATTTGAGATTTGAAGTGAAGATTGGGAGAAAACCTAGATTATCTACATGGTTTGTTTGATTTCTCTCTCTATTATCTTTTCTTCTTTTCAAACATGAACTAAATTTATTATCTATCTAGATGTTGATGAATTCATTGAGTTAAATTAAGTTATTTGAGTTGTTTTATCATATTGATTCTTAATTGCATGTTAACTGACTCAAGAGAGCTTGACGTGAATATAATACTCATTAGGATTGAGAATTGATGGGTGCTAGAGATAGACCTACAAGATCCTTTGGTGCTATAGTTTCTTAATCATTAATGCATAACCCAATTGGATTAGGTGACGATAGGAGATTCCCACTTAACAATTAAGGCGTAGGGATTAAATCGATCGAGAGAGATTTTAGTCTATTTTAGTGGAATGCCAATTCAACTTGGTTAACTAATTTAATCAATTATCTAGAGTAAGATACAATGATCAGCTAAAGAGATTCAATATTCGTATAGACGCTTTTCTTATCGAATTGAAACTACAATTTACTTTCCAGTTGTTTATTTAATTTTGCAATTATCACATTTCCATCCCTTTTCTAATTGCTAAACAACAGTCGAGATTTGAGCTAGTAATTGACCATAACTTCCTCTGTAGAACAATACTCTACTTATTACTTTATTGCTTGAGCGATCTGTACACTTGCTGTGTTGCGTAATTGCGTGCATAAGCTAGCGATCAAGTTTTTGGCGCTATTGTTGGGGAAATTTTCAATATTAGCAACATAGTTAAGATTGTTGATTTAGTTTTTCTTTATTTTGTCCTAGTTTTCGTTCTTTGTGGTTGTTATTTCAGGTATTGATTCTAGTGTATGACTCAAGATGATTCTTCAAATATACTCGAGTTAGATCCAGAAATTAAGCCTACACTTTGAAGAAGGCGAAAAGAAAGTAAAGGAGTGACAACTTCAGTTGAAGCAATTGATTCCAATAAACCTGAAAGCATGACAGAAGATATAGAGAGAGATGTGGCTGTTAATAGACAGAGGATGACACAAGAGTATGCTCGACCCACTCTTGATGGGGCCGACTCAAGCATACGGATACCAACAGTTGTTGCCAACAATTTTGAGATAAAGACGGGTGTGATTTAGGTGATACAGCAAAACTTTCAGTTTGATGAGTTCCTATATGAGGATCCCAACGCACACATTGAGAATTTCTGGAGATGACGATGACGATGCTATTAGATTACGGCTATTCCCATTCTCTTTGAGGGGTAGGCTAAAGAAGTGGCTGAAATCATTTCGTCCAGGTACCTTTACCACTTGGGGTTAATTAGCAAAAAATTTTATTGAGAAATTCTTTCCACCATCAAAAACTGCTAAGTTGATTAATGATATCACTACTTTTGTTCAGGAAGATGGTGAGACCCTTTGTGATGCTTGGGAGAGATACAAGGAACTGTTACAACAATATTCTCACTGTGGACTCCCGTTATGACTACAAGTTCAGATATTCTACAATGGGACTAATGAGATGATGAAGCAGTTATAAACGCAGCAGCAGAGGGAAGTCTCAATGCTAAGACACCAGAGCAAGTTAAGGATCTAATTGAAAATATGGCCCTCACAAGTTATGAATGACAGACCCTTAAAGATAAAGGGATTCAATATTCGGATAGACTCTTTTCTCATCAAATTCGAACTACATGTTACTTTCTAGTTGTTTATTTAATTTTGCAATTATACACTTTTTAATCCTTTTCTAATTGCTAAACAACGGTCGAGATTTGCACTAGTAATTAACTGTAACTTCTTATATGGAATGATACTCTACTTATCACTTTATTGCTTAAACGATTCGTACACTTGCAGTATTGCGAATCGCATGCATAAGCTAGCAATCAGATTATCAGTGCAATTCCCATTCAAACCTAAGGCCAAGCAAGCGCGAATTGCTGGTTTAATATTGGGCCTTTATTTAAATTACTTAAGTAATAATTTCAGCACTAACTTTACAATTGGTCACAATTTCATTGTAAATTTAATTTTGTAACAAAAAAATATCACAATTCACAAAGTTTTAGAACAATTACGACATTTTATTAGAACAATGATCAAATTGAAATAAGCCAATACATTAAAATCACACCATCTTTACATTTTTAACCAATTTCATTTCATTTCCAACTTTTATCCAAAAACACTTTTAAGTTGGTACTAATTATCCAATTTCACTTTAATTTAATAATAAATAATCGCCAAAACTCAAAATGAGATAATTTAAACTTTTAGCGAGTTACGAGTTAACTCGGACAACAACATTTATCAAACATATTTTATTGCCACTATTAAAAAGGATAAGAAACCATCAAATTAAATTCAGTTGGTGCAAACAATTATTATGGTACATCTTCTTTGAAGATTTGAAACTGACAAGTTTACCATTAACTTGTTTGCTACAATGATATTGTTTAGAATAACGGTCCGATTTGTTACATATGGTTAAAGTTGAAAATGAGTACCAATATTTGGTTAAAGTTGAAAATATGATAAAATTGATTACATTGCCAAGTTAGAACTTATTTTAATATTTTTACATTTTCAATTTGATACCTGTTTAAAAAAATGTTAAAATTATTCCAAAGTTTCAGATTTTTATTACAAAGTTAAATATTCGATGAAATTGTGACAAACATAAAGTTGGGCTGAAAGTAAATAATAAATTTTTAGCTTAGATAGCATCAAGACCGCATAGCGCAGTGGATTAGCGCGTTTGACTTCGGATCAAAAGGTCGTGGGTTCGACTCCCACTGTGGTCGGTTTTTTTTTCGGATCTATAACCCGGACCCGATCCAGTTATTCTAACAACTTCTTTTCCCATTTTTGGAATATCCAAACCTATTTCCAATCCCCAAGATCCAGATCCAGTAATTAAACCCGCCTGCTAAAACCCGTGAACACTGCGCGGGGTTGCATTCCACTTGAAATCTAGGGTTTTAACATTCTTGCAAAATTCTTCTTTTTCCCTTTCAATTTCTTCTTTGCATTTTTACTTAGTAGTATTGAAGTCCTTTTCGAATTAATTTCTCTTTTTCTTCTTCTTCTTCTTCTTCTTCATCATATGCACTAGTTTAGTTTGTCAATTAAATCTCTGCTCTTTTAGGCATCTGAATTCCATTTTCTTCAGCTATGGCTTCCACAGTACAATCGCAATCCTTGAAAAGACGAGATGCGCCGGTGACTAGAGAAGGAGATCAACTAACTGTAACTCCTCTTGGCGCCGGGAATGAAGTGGGTAGGTCTTGTGTATACATGAACTATAAGGGCAAAACAATTTTGGTATGTAAACATTGTTTAATTTCGTTAATTTGAATATTTTTATAATTTTTTGTGGTAATAATGAATATAATCTTGGGTATTTAGTTTGATTGTGGAATTCATCCTGCTTATTCTGGCATGGCTGCCTTGCCATACTTCGATGAGATTGATCCTTCCACTATTGATGTACTTCTTATTACTCAGTATGTTTCTGTTCTCACCTTTTGCTATACTAAGTTGCTTTTTTTGTGTAAATTTACAATTGTTTTTGTTCTAAAAGATGGTGATTTGAGTTTATGTAATTGATTTTACTGCATTTTTTAAGGATTTTGTAAGGTTGTGTAGTTTAAACCATCTTACTCTAGCTCTCATGATTGGAATTTAGTAATTTGCATTTTCTTTTACTGCAGCTCTCCTTGTTATACAGACTATTTTTGCATTCTACTTCTGAATATAATTATGCAGTTGAATCCAAATATGTAAAAACTAGAAAGTAAGATATACAAGGGTCTCGGAGAAATGAAAAATTTGACTGTTGTGTATTTAGTCAGTCCATTGCTACAGTAAGGAGATAGGCATGCTAGATTAAGAGAGTTAATAGTGGATGTGATTTTTCCAACTTGAGCAAGATTAAAGCGTATGCAAGTAGTAATTTTGTTAGATTGTTTGTTTCCTTTTTTAGGTCAGTTAAAATGGGTGAGAATTTGTTGTGAAATAGCATTTGCAGTTTGAGTGAGTTAGGTGCTCAGGGCCTTAAATTGGTAGTATCTTCAAATTTTTCTTCATCTTCCTTTTTCTCTTTTGGGTTCGATCAGTGGTTTTTACTTCTATTAGCTTCTATTACTTTCTGAATCAAACTTCTTGGAACTTTTTGTCTCTCTGCCTCTCTGCTTTATGTTTTCTCCTATCTTTGTCACTCTGTTCATCTAGTAATGCTCTTGGCTTGCAGCTTTCACTTGGATCATGCTGCATCTCTACCTTATTTTCTGGAGAAGGTGTGTTTTTATTTAGAAAAACAGTTACAATCTTTAGAGGTTTCTTCACAAGTAAACTAATGTCTTTTAGCTTTCTATCAGACCACATTTAAGGGTCGTGTGTTCATGACTCATGCTACCAAGGTTATCTACAAGTTGATGCTAACAGATTATGTGAAAGTTAGCAAGGTTTCAGTTGAAGACATGTTATTTGATGAACAAGACATAAACCACTCTATGGATAAAATTGAGGTTTGTGTTTCCTGATCATTGCACTTCCTTCGTATTTCTAGGCTTGCCTTCCTCTCCAATTTTATTTAATGCTTTACTTTGGCAGTCAATGGGAACTATTTTGATTTGAAATTTATATCTCCGCATCATGGTGGCTCCCCTTTTCATGATTTTAGCATGCTGGAAATTTTTCCATTTAATTTTTTTTTTCTACTGTTGTGGTGTTTGTATACATGTTGACTACTACTATTACTTTTGGGGATTTGATTTATGCCTAGTGATTTTTTTCAGTGGCTGAATAACCAACAATGAGGTAGGTTAGGTAGTTGAGGTTCAAATAAGAATTCTTTTGAGGTTGGTTTTGATAACAATTCCTGGTATCATTTTACTGGCTTGTGATGGTGCAAATCCTTTTGAGTATTCAAATTCAACACATTAGTAAATAACAGTCTAGAGGTTGTTCTGCAAACTAAGTTGACGAATCAAAATTTGGTTGTAGATGAAGGTACCATAGCTACTCTATCAGCATTATTGGAGTACTTGTATTGATAAGATCAAAATGAACTGAACTTCTGCAGTTGACATTAGGTACTGCTCTTTGGTGATTCTAGTTCATGTTTTGGTTAACTAGTCTTTTTTATGTCATTTTTCCTGTTTAACTTGCTACCACAACTGGAGGATTCTGTCCCCACCATAAAGTTATACAAAACTGAGTAGTTTTAAGCAACACCGACAAATATATATCTGTTCTTTCTAATTTTATTCTCTTCTATAACTCTGACTTCATATTATTATTAGCTATCTGTTTCTGTACCCTTTTGCGTGCTTGAAATTGTTTGAAAGAATGAGTTGTCCATGTGCAAGCTCATAGTTAAATTAATTATCCTACAAATCGTTACACCTTTTGTAATTGCAGGTTATTGATTTCCATCAAACAGTTGAGGTCAATGGCATTAAATTTTGGTGCTATACTGCTGGCCATGTCCTTGGTGCTGCCATGTTCATGGTTGACATAGCCGGCGTTCGAGTACTCTATACCGGAGACTATTCTCGTGAAGAAGATCGACATCTTCGTGCTGCTGAGATGCCACAGTTTTCTCCTGACATATGTATAATTGAATCTACCTATGGAGTTCAGCTCCATCAACCTCGACACATTCGAGAAAAGCGATTCACTGATGTTATCCACTCAACCATTTCCCAAGGAGGTCGTGTTCTAATCCCAGCATTTGCACTGGGGCGTGCCCAAGAACTTCTATTGATCCTTGATGAGTATTGGGCAAACCATCCTGAGTTCCATAACATTCCCATATATTATGCTTCTCCCCTTGCGAAAAAATGTATGACTGTTTACCAGACATATATCCTTTCAATGAATGACAGGATCCGCAACCAATTTGCGACCTCAAACCCTTTCAAATTCAAGCATATATCGCCATTAAATAGCATTGAGGATTTCACTGATGTGGGCCCATCAGTTGTCATGGCAAGTCCTGGTGGGCTGCAAAGTGGGCTGTCAAGACAGTTGTTTGATATGTGGTGCTCTGACAAGAAAAATTCTTGTGTTATACCTGGATATGTTGTTGAAGGAACCCTAGCAAAGACAATCATTAATGAACCGAAAGAGGTCACCCTAATGAATGGTCTAAGTGCTCCGCTGAACATGCAGGTGCATTATATTTCGTTCTCTGCCCATGCCGATTATGCTCAGACAAGTACATTTTTGAAAGAGCTCAGGCCTCCTCATATAATTCTTGTTCATGGAGAAGCCAATGAAATGGGGAGGCTAAAACAGAAACTCATAACAGAGTTTTCAGATGGCAACACCAAAATCGTTACTCCTAAGAATTGTCAATCAGTTGAGATGGTTTTCAACTCTGAAAAAATGGCAAAAGCAATCGGAAAACTAGCTGAAAAGACCCCAGATGTGGGTGAAACTGTCAGTGGCATTCTAGTAAAGAAGGGCTTCACTTATCAAATTATGGCTCCTGATGATCTCCATGTGTTCTCTCAGCTATTGACAGCAAATGTTACTCAGAGAATCACGATCCCATTTTCTGGTGCCTTTGGTGTGATAAAGCATCGACTTGAGCAGATATACGAGAGTGTGGAGTCTGGGACAGACGAGGAGTCTGGAGTTCCAACATTGCAAGTGCATGAAAGGGTAACAGTGAAGCATGAGTCTGATAAACACATTTCCCTCCATTGGAATGCTGATCCTATAAGTGATATGGTATCTGACTCCATTGTTGCTCTAGTTTTGAACATCAGCCGGGAGGTGCCAAAAGTGGTGGTTGAATCAGAGGCTGAAAAGTCAGAGGAAGAGAACACGAAGAAAGCTGAGAAGGTTATTCATGCTCTCCTTGTCTCGATTTTTGGAGATGTGAAGCTCGGAGAAAATGGGAAATTGGTTATAAGGGTCGATGGGAATGTGGCACATCTGGACAAGCAGAGCGGAGAGGTGGAGAGTGAAAATGCAGGTCTTCAAGAAAGAGTGAAGAATGTGTTTAGGCGAATTCAAAGTGCAGTGAGGCCAATTCCGCTGGCTGCATCCTAACTTTTTTTATTTATTATTGTTTTAAATATAGATACTTTAATCTGTTTCTGAACTGACGAGTATTAGTTTTTTAATTTTTGTTGTTGTTTTAAGATGTACAGCTTACTAGACGCAGATTAGATATTGTAGCATCTGTTCTGTTCCTGTAATTTTGTTTCCTCCCTTAGTTAATCTTTTTCCTAATGATCAATTTTACTTTTAAACACTTGTGACCTTTATGGTTTCTGGTTAATTTGTATGTGCACCTGTTCTAATTTGGTAGTGAAGTGGTTAGCAGTAAGTATTTCCAGTTTCTGCTGATCTGAATATTATGTTTATAGACGGCCATAGGCTGGTTTAGCCCACCGGTTTCAGTCCGACAATTAACCTGCCTGGTCCGTCGTCAAAGCGGAACCGGTCGAACCGGAACTGCTAGGGGATGGTTTATTTTTCGAACCGTGAACTGTATTGAACTGGAACTGTCGACAAACCGTACCTTCGAACCCCTAATTAACTGTTTATTTAAAAAAAAAAATAACCAATCGAATTGTCGGCGGTTTGCCTGGAATTGCCCATTAACCGCGATGGAATCGCCCATTAATTTCGAAACACCAGTGAACCGGTAGTTTGATAGCCCGGCGGGCCGTTTAAGGTTCAACATTTCCCCTAACTGTGGTCCAGCAGGCCGAAACCCATAAGCGGCCCAGTCCGTATCCATGTCTATATCTTTGTGTTTTAAAAATTTACATTACTTTATAATTCAGTTGACCCTTTTTATGTATTATTTTAATTATTTTTTCCTAATTACAATTAATAAAAATAACACTATTTACTTGAAAATTTTAAAAGATATTCGACCACTTTTTGGCAAATATGTGTTGATTCACGTAAAGTTAATCTTACATTTGTAATAAGAACAAATTAATATTATATTTGTAATAAAAAAATAATTTAAATAAGATATGACATGATATTTTTTTCGATTTTTTTTAAGATAAAACAATTCAATAAAAGAATTAAGGGAAGAATAGTAATTATATTTTTTCCAAAATATTAGGAACAATTTTTGAAAATATGGAGAGAAACAAACTATTAGATAAAATATAAAAAATAAAAATTAGTTGAATTTTTTAAAAGATATGACAAATTTTATGGTATGGTTAAGAATTTAGTTTGATCCAATCGGTTTGGTCTTATGAATTTGGAGGGTCCAATCAGAATAGGTAATTACTTGAACCGAGGAGCTGAAATTGGCCGCCAAGCAGTTTAAGCATTTAATTATCAGTAATTAATAATTTTGTAACCGACCGACCGTCCCTGTATAACGTACGTCCATTTTTATAATAACAGTAGTACTAACCAGTCCATTAACCAGTCCATTCAGTGCGGTATATACTAAAGAATATTTAACATCCCAAATCTGCTTTTCCTCAGAAATTATAAACTGAATTTGATTAAAAACCAATTAGTGCTTAACTTTACAAAATTATTTAAAAAACCAATGAGTATTAAAATACTTGGATGTCTCATTATTAAAAAAACCAATTAGTCTAGGCCATGGTTCGATCAAGGGACATGAACTCTTGGTTTAGTTCGGGCTCGATTTGCACGGTCCGATGCGTCTCACCGATTGTTCAACGCCACTCAAACTGCGATCCACCGATGATTCCATAGGGTTACGTTACAGTTTAATAACTCATCGATTCATGGTTTTAAATTTCTTTAAACTGAATAAATCAATTTGGATAGTAAATCTGTTTTGATGGGTCTTCCGACGGTTCTGTCCCTCCGGTTCGCACAGTATTTAGCGGGTGAATTGGTTCAATTTTTATTAAAAATGGTTTGACGAAACGTGAAAAGAATATTTAAACATGGCTATTAATTATTCTATTCAATGACGAGCAACTCAGAATCTTAAAAAAAAAAGTAAAGACATTTATGGAAGAGGAGCAAGGAGGCGGAGAAGAAGAAGAAGAAGTAGAAGAAGACGATGCCCCTTCGCCATCGCTTTGGCCATTCCTCTCCATAGCTCCTTAATCTCACTGCTTTAATCATTCTCATTTCCAATTTAGATCAAATTTTCACCTGGAGATATGGGGAGGGGGTCCTGTATTTTCTCTAAGTCAGCCCGCCGCCGTTTGAAGAAGAAATCGGGCCCACCATCTCCACCAGTGTTGCAGCCACCTCCTCCTCCGCCTTTAAGGGATTCTTCGCCTCCGCAGCAGCAGTTGATTGATGGTAATAGTAATAATAACAACAATAATTCGGTTCCGGCGTCAGTGACGACGGTCGGTAAGGCGAAAAAGAAGGCTGGAGGGGCAAGGTTGTGGATGAGGTTTGATAAGTTTGGGAATTCGGAGGTTATGGAATGTGATAAAAGCACAATTATTAAGCGTGTGGCGATTCCGGCTAGGGATTTGAGGATTCTTGGCCCTATCTTCTCCCATTCCTCCAATATTCTTGGTAAGGAATTTTCAATTTGATTTTGTATTTTGTTAGTATCTCATGACACCAAATTATCTTCCTTGGTGTCAAGATGGAATGATTCATGTAGAATCTGAAACCTACAAGTTAATGTAATGATCTTTTGGATACTTTCAACTTTGTTTCTGTTTTCGTGTCTGTCAAACTCAATTTGGCTTAATTAAGTAGCTGATACCCCTAAAAGATATTGATTAAAGATTTAAAATCTTCAGTAAGCTGTGTTATTTTCCTCTCATAATTTAATTTAATGATGTTAAGTGTGTGATTGAATATCAAATTTGCCTATATTTAAAGTCAATGATTAAGGTTGGTAGATGACTTCGTTTTTTATACCCTTACAGCCAGGGAGAAAGCCATGGTTGTCAATCTAGAGTTCATAAGGGCTATAGTTACAGCTGAAGAAGTTTTGATTTTGGATCCTCTGCGCCAGGAGGTTCTTCCATTTGTAGATCAGCTCAGGCAACAAATTCCTCTTAAAACCCCAGTTAATACCCAGGGGACAGGACGAACAGATACCCAAGATAATGATATGCAAATTTCCACAGTTGCGCAGTGGACGCCTCTTCCAGAAGTTGTTGAAGGTGAGCTTCCATTTGAGTTTCAGGTTCTTGAGATTGCATTAGAGGTTGTCTGCGCATATTTGGACTCCAATGTGGCAGACCTAGAGAGAGACGCGTATCCTGTTTTAGATGAGCTAGCCAGGAATGTTAGTACGAAGAACCTTGAACATGTGCGAAGTTTGAAAAGCAATCTTACTCGTATACTTGCACGTGTGCAGAAGGTACTATGGATCACAATATTTTTCTGTCTTCTTTCATGTTCTTGCACAAATTCATCTGGCTGCATGTTTTATCAATGTATATACAACAAGCAATCCAATGATATGAGAGTGAGAGAGAGAGAGAGAGAATGGAATTTTTGGCAACTTTTGTCAACCAACTCATCCATGGACTGAATGTTACCTTCTGGTGCATCTGTTGGAGTTGGCTATTTTTAATTTAGAATGCAACCAATAAATTGGGGTGCTTGGAAGAGTAATATTTTATTCTTTATAACATCAGAAATTTTGGATTATATTGGAAGTCGAAATGCAAAGAACTACTTGCTCCTGTTTGAGCTAGTTCATGCAATCTGCCTTTCATTTTCCTTTTAATGCTTTGGAATAACGTTGTGGGTACTTCTGATCATGAAAATCTTTTCGTTAACCATCATGATTTTCTTCTCTTACTAATAACTGTAGAATTATGATATAAATATGTAATTCACCTGGACAAATATTGTTCCACTGAAATGATTTTAATCATAAAACAAGAATTTAGCTCAAGGATGTTGAATCATGATTGTTTATTTTCTATTTTTTAGGTTAGGGATGAAATTGAACATCTACTAGATGACAATGAAGATATGGCAGATTTATATTTGACAAGGAAGTGGATCCAGAGTCAGCAACCTGAGGCTTTATTGGGATCTGCTGCTTCAAACAGCATTGTGCCTGCTGGGGCCCGTCTCCATCGGCTTAATTCTAGTCGCAGTGCGAGTATAGTTACGGGCACTGTCCTGGATGAAGATGATGTAGAGGAATTGGAAATGCTGTTTGAAGCTTATTTCATGCAGTTGGATGGAACACGTAACAAGATTTTGTCTGTAAGTATTCTATCTTGTTGGCTAAATCATGGGAATTTTTATAAATATGTTATAAACTTGTTATGCAATCATCTGTTACGACCAGATTGTCTAATCATATATCTACAAGAAAGGGACATTTCTTCTCATGCAACTGTAATAATATTATGATCTACATTACATATAAATCATCAGATTTAGCAGCACAAATAACTTGGTTGAATTTGAACATTAGGATTTTTGGTTCGTGGAAGTATAATGTCCTTTGATATACTCCTCCAAAAATATTGGCATACTTGAGATGGGGAAAGAGTAGCTTTCTGACAGACATAATCAATCCATCTAGTTATCACTTGGAAGTCAACATCAAGTGGCTTTCTTAGACTATAATTAACAAAGTTCTACAGGGCGTTCATATTGCTCCTGTATATCTGTATTTTCAAAGACAATTTTGTCTGATTAGTCTTGTCATACAGTTCCTCTATTTTATTTTTTGACACAAAGTTATGGACATCTAAACCAATTCTAAGTTAAAAATGCGAGAGTGATATCTTTGTTTACCAATTGCTCAATCTAAACTAAGCTACAATAATCATTTAATCCATATCATTAACTGCAATTATTTCACTATGTTGAGTATACAGGTTCGTGAGTATATTGATGATACAGAAGACTACGTCAACATCCAGCTTGACAACCAGCGAAATGAACTCATTCAACTCCAACTGACATTAACTATTGCATCATTTGCAATAGCATTAGATACCCTGGTAGCCAGTATTTTTGGCATGAATATTCCTTGTACTTTGTACGAAGTAAATGGAGTGTTTGGCTACGTTGTAGGAGGTTCTTCAGCAGGATGTTTCTTGCTATTCCTGCTCATTCTTGGATATGCTAGATGGAAGAAACTACTCGGTTCGTAAATTTAGCTCATTTTCAATAATAGCATGTTCTAAATATTGATTTTAGTTTTACACCCAGCTAATTTATCTCACTGAGGTGGTAAATGTCAAGTCATTTGAAATATATATATTTGCTGCTTTGATTTCTGTACATGACAAAATATATCGGTATAATTTGTGGCTATTAAGACTGTAAATCTTTCTTTTTTCTTTTCGTTCTTTCTTTCTTTTTTAAACATCTTTCTAACAACGATGGTGATTATGCCATTGATTGATTAAAGTTGTAATTAATGGATGTCATAAGTTATGATTTTGTCTACCTAATCGAAATTTTGATACATGCTTCCTGCACTATTGCATTGCATTGATAAAGATGCTAATTTCTGCATTTGAAATGCATAATCACTTGGGTGTTGTTTGGTTTGAAGGAAAATTGGAGTGAATTTCTACCCATGTTAGAAAATTTAATTTGATGATGGCCAAGAAAAGGTAGTGAAAACGAAATGGAGCACAATTGAATTGACACTATGGGTATTGTATTAAGGTTGGCAAGCAACATAAACATATATATATATATATATATATATATATATATATATATATATATATATATATATATATTTGATAATAGAGAGTGAAATGTAAAATATAAAGATAGTATCAGGTTTGGGTGTGGTTTGTATATAAAAACACA
>CANUEY010256898.1:0-16265 GCA_948099555.1 Croton setiger
ACTTTCCTTTTCTCTCTAACTCTATTATTTCTTCGTTTCTGTGTTGTTTCGTTGCTTTTCTCTGATGTGTTAAGGAAAGAATAATTGCAGGCACTTGAAAGGGGAAGATATATGTTCTTTGAACCACAAAGAGCTTCAGAGGCTAGAGGATACCCTTGAACATGGCTTGGCTAGTCTTCGTGAAAGACAGGCTAGAACTACTTTCTTTTTTTTTTAGATTATTTGTTTTTTTATATATAATTTAGTAGCATTTTTGAAGAAAAAATTGTGATTTTTCTTTTTTTTTTATTGCAGGCTGAGTATTTGAGGATTAAGAGGACAAATGTATGGTTAAGATGTCTAATTAATTATCCTTTGTTAAATATATAAATTTATAATTATAGAATTATGATATGATCGATCCTTAAGTTGTTTTTTTTGGCTTCTGACAAATAATTTTCAGGACAAGATGTTGGAGGAGGAGAACAAGCGTCTCAGCAATTATCTGGTATGTTTGATTCATTTTATTTTAACACATTAATTAGTTATTTTAAATACATTTAGGACACTTGATGTCCCTAGTAAATTAAATAATTATGAACATTATGAAATGCAGTTTAAGTACATACATAAAAAGAACCATAATTAGTACCTAAAATAGTGGGAATACACTAAAAAAGTTGGTGTCACCTCAAACAACAATTAATATGTTTCTGAACTGAATTTGTTTGAAATATGAACATTTACAGCAAAAGCAAGAAATGGCAATGCAAGAAAGGGAATTGGAAAATCCACATCATCAACACAGGGTGAGAGAGTATACCTCCCAAATGCCATTTGCTTTCAGGATTTTGCAGGAGAGAATGTAATCTATTATTAGTATATTAGTATATATGTATGTATGTTTGCGTATGCGTGCGAGTAGTCATGGTGTTATGTAATGTTTGGAACCCTTCATAGTTTGCTTTCTTAAATAACCTTTCCATCGTCCATGATGTTGGAATGTGTTGTGTTGTGTTTGAACTTAGCTTGGTTCAACTACTTATTGTTAATCAGTGGTTAAAATCGTATGATGACCTTATTATAATTTTATTTGCCATAGTTGTTTATATTCAACAGATTATATATTTATATTTAATTAGTTTTTATTTTGATAAAATTAATTGTTTGAATATAACATTTATTTGTTTAATTATTTTTTAGCATTATCTCTTATAATCACTTATTTATTTTTTTGAGCAAATCTTTTAAAAAAAATTATTTTTTAGCAAAAATTATATAATATTATAAAATTAATTAGAAATAATAATAAATAAAACTGTAAACTATAAAAAAGAAAAGTAATATTTTCAATTAAAAATGGATGATAGTATATTATTAGAGTTTCCTTTATTTTCAAATTTCAAGGTATAATTTTTAAATTTTATTAATAAATTTTAAGATGATATTTGATTCTTCAAAATTTTCTTTAATTTGATAGAAATGGTTATCTTTTCATATTTTATTATTTGAAATTTGACTTAATATATCTAAAAGAAATATTAATGTGTCTCTTTATTAAACTAAAGTGTAGTTAACTTAATAATTTTCAAATTACTTCCCTTTATAAATTTTTTGTTTTAATATATATATATATATATAAGCCTACGCATTAACAATATTATTTTTTATTTTTCTAAATAATATTATTTTATTATTATTATTATTACTATTATCTAAAAAAACTAAAAATTATTATCTAAAAAATATACATTCAATTGTTAAGATCCATTTTATAATTTTTTTAAGAAATGTCAAATGTATTAAGTGCTATAATCAGCGCCTCCAATTAAGACCTTCTGCAATTTAATTCTTTTTTCTCATTTTGCTAATTTCATAGTTATAAATTTTAATTTTCTTCCATATTTTTAAATTTGGAAACTTCATAAAATCCGATTTTGATTTACTTTTAAATCAAAATTATATTATAATAAAATTTTCCCATTTAAATTCTTTGAAATAACATGCAAACAACTTTGATATTTATTCACACTTAAGTGCATCTTTAAAAATTGCAAACCAATTTGTTAGTTCAATATAATTTTTTTTTTAAAATAAAAATTAAGGTTGCTCAATGATATTAAAAGAAAATTACACATAAAAAATTTTAAAATATATGATTTAAATTTTTTAAACTCAAAATATTTTTTTTAAGAATCCAAAGATATATTTGGTATATTTTTCTTGTTTAAAAATAAAAAACATTTGAAACCTAGTTTGAATAACCATTTTTAAGCCTAACAAAAAATTAAAATAAAATTATGTTGCCAAAATTACTTTGGCAAAAGTTGCCCAGAAATCAGATTCAACTTGTTTGAAAATCTTGAAACATTCAAAATTAGTTACAAAACAAATAATATTTTGCTACTTTTTAGAATCAAAATATTAAAAGATATCTTCTTCAACCGTTTTAAAATTATAAATGGATTCATTCTTGATTTTATTAATAAAAGTTTAAATTCATTTAAACATTTTAAATCAGATAAACTAAATTTGAAAAACTAAATTTAAATATGATTAGAATAAATTTATTAGTTTACATTAAATTTGTAATCTAAAGTGAAATTCTATAATTAATCAAATTTAAATTTTAATTACGCTTTCTCTAAGTAATATTATCTTATTATTATTTTAATTTAATATTTTTCAATTTAATATTTATTATTATTATTAGTAAATTTATCTATATTATTTTAATTTAATATTTTTTAATTATTATTAACAAATTTACGTATATTATTTTAATTTAATATTTTAATATTACAATTCAGATAATGAATACCAGAGAGAAAAGAAGATAAGGAATGTAATTGTAATTTATGTCAAACACCAAATCCAAAATCAAATGGAATAATTTAGATTCAATAATTCATTACAATTAGAAAAAAAATCAAATGAAACATATTAATATCTGATTATCCTAAGAGAATTGAAAGAAAAAAAAAATTGCATACAAAAGATCGTAATCTAGCTTCTGCAAATAAGTTGCTATTCTCTTTCTTCAATTGCAATTGCAAACCAAAACTGAAATAATAATTCCACAATCTGTATAGAGAATATATTACAACCCTAATTAATTCACCCAAAAAATCAAATAGGAGAAATTGAAATTGTTGAATAAAATGAGAGAAAGAGATCGGTTAAAACCTAAATTAGACATAGATAGATAAAACAAAAAAACAAAAACCCCAACTTAATTGGAGGAGGTTCTGGAAATTGGATGAAGAACACGAACTGCTATTCTTTGTTGCAGCCGCTACCTTCAACAGACTCTTCGTTGCAGTCGTTCGTCTCTGATTAGGGCTTGCCTCTAGCAACAATAGGTTGTCGTCTTTCGTGTTGTTGGGTGGTGCTTTGCTCCTGCTGCATGCAAAAGAAAGAGAGGATTTGCGTGAAGCTGAAACAGAGAACGAAAGAACTCCAAATCGAACAAAAAATTAAGGTTAATCGAATAAAAAAAATAAAAATCGAAGAGAGTAAAACACATAAATACCAAAAATATAATCACAAAGCAAAACACATGAAATCTCAAAGCAGAACTGAAATTTATAGCGGAGATTAGGTTAGAAAAACAATTAAATTTCAAATCTTTTAAAAATGGAAAGAAAATCACAGTATAAATTGCAATTACACTGACAATAAATCAGTACCTTAAATTCCGAAATTTGATTTTGGAAATTTTTGGAAAAAAAATTCAAAAATATAAAATATACTGACTTGGAAATAAATATTATAGAAAATGTTAAAAGTTTATTATTATTATTATTATTATTATTATTATTATTATTATTATTATTATTATTATTATTATTATTATTATTATTATTATTATTATTATAACTTTCCATTTTAAATTTCTATCTTCAAAAATTGAATGTTATAGAAAATGTTCAAAGTTTATTTAAAAACATTAAATTAGAAGTTTATTTAAAAATATTAAATTAGAAATACTTTCTAAATGTAGTCCAAAACCTTGTTATTATATATATATAGATATATAGATATATATAGATATATAAATATTTAGGTGCAATTATGTTTCTACCTTATTATTTCTAACTTTCCATTTCAATTTTCTTTCTTTGAATTGGAAATATTATTATTATTATTAACTTTCAATTTTAAATTTCTTTCTTTAAATTGGAAATATTATTAATATTATTAATTTTCCATTTTAAATTTCTTTCTTTAAATTGAAAATAATAATAATAATAATAATAATAATAATAATAATAATAATAATAATAATAATATTATTATTATTAATAATTTTCCATTTTAAATTTCTTTCTTTAAATTGGAAATGAATATTATAGAAAATGGTAAGAAATATTTAAATGTTAAAAAACATTTAATTTAATGCATAATTTATTTAAAAACATTAAATTAGAAATAGTTTCCAAATTTAGCCCAAAACCGTGTTATTATATATATACTAGAATTTGTACCCGCGCAATGCACGAAATTGCATTAAAAAATTACATATTGGCAACTTATATGAGAACGGTAGAGATATATGGATAATTTTGTTAGACTAAAACTATTTTACTTCACGTAAAAAAAAATATTTGTATGAGTTCTTATTAAATAAGAAACAAAAAAAAAAAAAAAGATATGCATGAAATTTGTTAAAAAAATGTATATCATGAAAAATATTTATTTAGATTGTATCAATGAAATGACTAGAAAAAAAAATTTTAAGAATATTGTAAAATTTTTTTTTTCTATCCTAATTCAATTATTATATTGTAAAAATTTTAAGAATATTAGTGGATCCTAACGAAATTTGTCATTTTCATAATTATTTGCAAATAATGTCATTTACATTATTATTCCATAAATATAAAAAATTTGATATGTTTTTATAATCATGACAACATATGATCTTATTAAGGCATTATTTGAACCATTTAGCTCGCATTCTGATATGTACTTATGAACTTGAAGAATTTGATTTTTTCAAAATTTAAGAACTCAATTTTCTAATTCACATAAATAAATTTTCCCTCTTTAAAACTCCAAAATTTTCAAATGTAAAAGAAGTATTTGTAACTTTATCTTTTTTCAAATAGAACATGAATCAAATTTAAGTTAGAAAGTATCATTATATAAGATTTGTGTTTCTCCAATATCAATCAATAAATTATTTTTAATAAATATGTATTTTAAATGAAACATAATTATGGTTTAATCAAATTAAAAAATTTCAATCATAAAATAATAAATATTAGCTTTAAATTTTACAATGAAATTCATTATTCCTCACCTAAAATTAAGTTAATCATATTGAAAACTAAGTTAATTTATTATTGTTATTCATCATTTAAAATGAAGTTAACAATATTGAAAACTAAAATTGAACTCATGTTTAATCTTAGAATTAAGAATGACTGTTTTCATAAGAACGCTTTTTTCTGTAAATATTATTTGTATAAAATTTTCTTTTATAAAGTTAATTTTTTAAGAAAATATTTAAAAAATTTGTAAATTTTGAATATAGTTGAAATTTTTGAGACATCAATATTATATAATTGAAAAAGTAAATACTAAATAAAAATTACCATAATAAAAAAGGAAACACCATATTGAAATTACCATAAAAATTGTAATATTTAAATTAAATCTAAGGAAACTCATATTTTGATTTTTTTTTATTTTAATTGATTATATAATGATATCTAATAAAATTTGTGCTAAAATTAACTAAATCATCTATGAATATTAAAAATAGTTTTTCAATCAAAATCCATCATAAATTACTGCAATTGTTTTAGTAGAATTTTCTAAAAAATCTAATTTAGACATAACCAAATGATTTATATATCATCAAATAAATAAAGAATTTCTAGATAGAAAAATAATCAAATTAAAAAGCAATTAAAGATAAATAATGATTTAAAAATAAAGTTTATAGAATTTTTTTTAATGAGCAATCAAAATCATATGCAAAGATAAAAAAAATTTAGAGCACGTCATAAAATTTTAAATTAGACACGCCTTCTCGAAATATGATTTATCATTAAAACCATTAGACCATTTTAAGTTGATATTTTAATAACTGTTAAGAAATTCTTATAATATAATTATGTGTTAAAATATTTAAATTCAATATCAAATTACATATCAAAATAAATATTTTATTTTCACCAAAATTTTTGAAAAAAAAAATCATATATAATCTAATATTATCACATCAAATAAAAAAAAACTATGACTTAACATTGAATTTGAATAAATTATAATTAAAATAAAATTGTTTACCTTTTAAAATGACTAGGAATAATTGTTTATAAACAGAAAAATAGCTTGCGGTTATATGTGAGGAGAATAATGATTTATAATTTATATACTAATAAAAAGAGTACATTTTATTTTTTAGAAATTCTCAATTATTTGTAGGTTTTCAATGAACCAATGAAATCTTTAATATCAAATAAGGATAATATTAAAAGATTATAGAAATATCAATTATTTAATTAATAAGATTTTTAATATATACAATATTTTTCTCCATAATTTATAGAAAGATTAGAATAACAGAATGATTTTTAATTTAAAAAAAGTTTCAAATTAATTATTACTATTTTTATAATTTGAAATTTAATTAAAATTTATTCTTACCTTTTTTTTTATTTGTACTTACCATTTTCATGAAATTTAATTTACTATAAAATAGTGCATTGAATGTCATAATACAAAATATTTTACTTTTTATTAGAATAGTACATTTACTATAAATATAATCATTTCTATAAATATTGCACCACTAATTTATTTGCTATTAAAACCGTGCATATAAGAATTTAATTCTAATTTTTTAAAGAGAATTTTTAATAATACTCAAATTATAAAAAGAAATCATTTGCAGAAATGGAATATTATTAAAATAAATCTAATTTGATTAAGTTTGATCCATAGTTATTATTATAACATTTTCAACTTCAATCACTATATTTTGTTTGCTAGTTATTACTTAAAATGAAATTATTTACCTATATTTCATATATTTCCAATATTATTGACACATTTTAGTATAAAGAAATATCAATTGAAATATATATATATATATATATATATATATATATATATATATATATATAAAATTTTGTGAATAATAAAAAAAAATTTAATATGAATTAAAGTTGATTTAATAATTTTCCATATAGATATTTTTATTTGAATTTTCATTTATTTGATAAAATTATATTTAAGGTAAACATTTTGTAGATGACACTATTGACTAAAATTAATGTATACAATCAATTATTTTCAATAAATTCTAAAAAAAAAATCAAATTCTTTCAATAAATTATGATTGTTTTATTTAAAATAATAAATTATAATTAGTTAATTTATTTTTTTTAGCAATAAATTATGATTGTTTTATTTAAAATAATAAATTATAATTAGTTAATTTATTTTTTTTAGCAGTGATTATAGGATATATTTGAATTTAAAGTATTAGGATGAGAAATTAAGAGAACACTGCAAAATATTTATAAACAGAATTAATTATTGTTAACCAAAAATTTGTTTTTAAATTGAATGTTTATATATAGATATACACACATATATATAAAATAAAATACCACATATATTTTATAAACTTTCCATAATATTATTATTATTATTATTATTATTATTATTTATAACTTTCCATTTTAAATTTAATTCTTCAAATTGGAAATAAATGTTATAGAAAATGGTAAGAAATATTTAAATATTGAAAAACATTTAATGTAATGCATAGTTTATTGAAAAACATCAAAATTGAAATAGTTTCTAAATATAGTCCAAAACCTTGTTATTATATATATATACTAGCATTTTACCCGCGTGATGCGTGAAATGTTTTTTTATTGCAGTAATGAAATTTACGTTAATAATTACTTACTATTTAATAAAATTAAAATAGAGTGCAGTTTATAATACGATAATTAAAAATGTTATGTTATAATTATTAACATACTATCTAAGATTTAAAGTATAAACTTTTAAAAAAATAAAGTATAACGTTTCACTAAATATTTCTAAAGACTTGTTAACTGCTTCATTAGTGTGGTTGTCTTCATAATTACATATCAATATTTCAAACCTTCTTTACTCGTAAGCCTCGAAATCGCCACTTACAGTTGTTCGTGGGTAAAAAAAGGTTTTCTAAAAAGTAAATCAACATTAGAAAGATATTGACCCTGATTCTTTTTAATTGTCATGGCAAATTACAAAATTATTGGAAACAGCCTCCTTTGAATTTAAAAGGCATCTTTGAATCGGACGGGTCAATGTCATTCTGAAGATGTATACTTTTTCTCCTTTATTGGTCACAGACATCACTATAGTTTCCAAAACTCTTGTTTCTAATTTAGTAATGTATAACCTTGTACCATTGCAAAGTCCAGTAGGCAAATCTATGTTTCTCAACAACATAATTGTTGTGCCTTCTTTCATTGTTATCAATGGTTTGGAACACTAAAGTAGTTAATGCTATTTATGAATTCTAGTGTATGTAAATGATCAAGAGTGCCAAAAGAACTGTTGAACATACACGCCATATTTGAACTGAGATACGTCTTTTCCATCCCATTATTCAGCGACACAATGTAATCATTGATTGTTTCATCCATATGAAGGATCGGTTCAAAAATCGCCCTACTCTGGAGATATTTTAGATTGTTGGAGTGGTGAACATAGTCTGGATATGTACTTTCAACTATCGAATGAACAAGATCATCTGAATGTTGTATAAGCAAGTCGACGGGTATACAAACCTTATTTACTCCATTTATAGAATTTCCAATAGTGTCATCCCCAATGGATAAAATCCACTATGAGAACTCTCTTAAATGATCTAACGTTATGTATGGCTGGTTTTTGTTCGTAGTCTATTATTCTTTGTGAACTTCAGAACCTTGCAGAATAACCATAAATATGATGAATTGAGTGCTACATGGACGATATGCTATCTAGTACCTGAAGTACCATCAAATAAATACTGTGAATAATATTTATTAATATTATTTATTTATTTTAAAAGGATAAAAATTGTGAAAATTTGTCTAAAATCACCCCCATTGCTCCCAAAAGGCATATCTAAGCTGAAAGAGTTTTTAAAAAATTATGAATACTTTTTAGTAATAGTATATATATTTTTTTAGAAAATATTTTTCTATTTGTGTAAGTAACAGGTTATGTATTTGATTCTTTCTAATCACATATCAAATTATCATCTTAAAATATGTTCTTAAGAGAAACATAATTAGCGTAATATTTTGATTTATTAGGCCTTTTCATAAAGAAAAATAATCGTAATAATTTTATTTTCTATGTTATTACTCAATGATATATAATATGCTATGAATATATGAATGTAAAGAATGAGATCTTTTTCTTATTATATTTATAGTTATTCATATTGCAAAAAATCAGAGATCTAAAAAAGAAATAAGTTAACTTCTGATCGTTTTTATTAATATAAAATTATTAGGTTTGAATTAAAGTTTGCTAGAGACTTGATGAAACGATAATCCTATTTTTTACTTTCTATGTCAATAATATATTATATACTATAAAAAATCTAAAAACATATTGTAAATCATTTAAAAATTATTTTTCGATCAAGTTGCACTTATTAAAATTTAAAATTGTTGATATTAAAATGTCAGTACTAACTGATCAATTTGGGTAGCTTATATTCTTATAATTTTTAACAATATGATATTTTTTTATGAGGGTTTCAAATATACCCTTTTAAATATGATTGCAATTTAAGTATAAATATTATGCGAAATATTTGCTTAACCTCAAAAATACATCATATACATTTTTGACAAGTAAATTAATGTAAACAATAATAATTTCATACTTGCAAATTTAGAAAGCAATTAATTTGTCAGATGATGCCTCAATTCTTATTTATAGTGGATCTAAGTCGGTGCAAGTCCGTGATTCTCGTAACCAATGGGAGTCAAATGATCTTAAAAATATAAGAGTTCAAATAGTTCTTTTTCTGTTTATGATATGTATATTATTACTTTAGTTATTGAAAAATAAATAAATTTTCACAAAACTGAATCAAACTTCTAAATTTCCTAAATATAATAATATTTTTAATCAAACTTAATATCTTTTCTTATAAATAAAATAAAAATACAGTGAAATTATAAGTAAAACTTAAATTTAAATTAAACTCATTTTTAAAACTAAAATATTATTACTTTGTGAAACTTAAATTTAAATTAAACTCATTTTTAAAACTAAAATATTATTACTTTTAAATTGAAATATAATTTGTCATGTTACTTCAATTTTAAATTATGCTTAAAAATAAAGATAATTATAAACATAGTATAACTTACCAAATAAAATTAAATAGCTAGATAGATATAAATGCAATTTTTGCTTGCTACTTATATTACAATTCAATAAATGTAAAAACAATTATCTAAATGTTGGTGGTATTATGTGAATGTATAGCTCTTAATTCTTTTTCAAAGAGCATTTAAATGTTGAATTTAATTGATTGAAAACATAATATTGCACTTATGTTAAAAATATTTCATCAATTGAAAAAAATGATCAACATAATATTGTACTTACATTATAATTTTTTTTAATTAATGATAAGTGTCTCTTTTATAATGAGCTCCTGGTTTGGAAAGATTTGATTTGATTCAGCACATTGGTTCAATAACTATCAATATATAATACTTTTCCATATGATCCACTTGCCAAGTGTTTATAATAATAATAATATTTAAAAACAGAACATAAACTATCTATTTCCAATTATTTATTATTACTATTATTTAAAATAATACTAGTAGTATATATATATATATATATATATATATTAAAAATGAATAATAATAATAATAATAATAATAATAATAATAATAATAATAATATATTATTATTATTATTATTATTATTATTATTATTATTATTATTATTATTATTATATAGTAATTTGTAGTAAAGGGGTAGTTTTATTATTATTATTAATTGATATTTTAAAATCGAAAAATATGAGAGCAAATTTAATTAAACCTTACGGATTTAAAAGATATTTTTCATTTTTAAAATACATAAAACGAAAATTCAAAAGATATACTATGGATTCGAATGCATCATTGAAGATTATAGTACACATTGAACGACTTGCCTACCATGCATGCTTAGAGTCAATGTATATAGTAGTGAAGGGTAGAATATTTCAACTTGAATCAGTATTGACCATTAACGTGTAAGGATAATCGTAACATTTGATGGTGAATATCAATTTTTCTATAAATTGTCTGCAATATTTCTTTTGATTTCCAACAAAAGCTTCTTTATTATTTCTTTCTCCCAATAATTGCTTCACATACCTCAAGTGAAACCAATCAGATAAGTATGGTCGGACCTATAACCGCAGCTGCAATTGGTTCAGCAATGGGCGGAGCAGCATTAGTAATATACAACCTAGGGTCAGATTTGAAGGTAAGTATTAAAAAGAGACGTTTGCTGTTGAAAAACATAAAGAAGAACCATGCAAAATTAGACATTGAATTACAGAAACTCATTGCTCTTGCTACTGATACCAACAAAACAAGAACTAGTAGTTCGTTTAAGTTATGGATAACTCGGGTTTGGGAGATTCAAGCAGAAGTTCGAATTTTGGAGGAGGAATATGAGGCCACCAAGGAACAAAGAAAAAGGGATCTTTACCATAGAGTAAAGCTTAGCAGAAAAATGGAGGAAAAGATTATGGAAGTTCGCACACATTTTGAAGATGGCAAGTTTCTTATTTCCTTATGAACAAAAAATTGTGTATTTCTTGATGTAATAAAATTGTGTAATACTTTATTTTTCAAAAATGTTATTCAGATTTTGTTTTTGATATTTTAAGCACATAAAAAAGTTTAAAATAAATAGAAAAGGGCTTATAACATAAATTTATAAATATATTTCTAAAAACACAAAATTATGAAAGTAGGTTTGATGAAAGTTTAAGTGACTGGTAATTAATTTGACTAATTATCAATCATTAACTTTTACGCTTTAGTTTATACATCCTGAACTTTGTGCTATAGTTTCAATAGCACTCTGAGATAATTTTTTAAAAAAAATTGTTGACTTATTAAATTAGCTTATAAAGTTTAAGAACTAAGCTGTAGTTTTATTCATCTAAGGAAGATGAACCCTAAAAAATAACCGATGGCCGCCACCGCCTCCACGGCCACCAAACTCCCATTTTTATTTCCGCGTAAAATTTAGCAAATGAGTAGATTTAGTTTTTGATAAATTATCTTTTATTACCTTAATTGCCATCAAACCAGAACTTGGACTTTCTTACAATCTGTTTGTATTAATGCCCAAGAATAAAGCAGACACAGAGAAGAGATAAATGATGTCTTTTTTAGTTAATATATCATAACCGAATACAATAATTTCATTCCTACTTTTCTACTTCTAGAGCCAAATGAACCAGTCAAAAGACTTGGAAGAAAAGTCTACGCGACTTGTAGTTTATATTATTTTAATGTCCAGTCACGAAGTGAGGAATTTAAAATTTTAAAACTTAAGATTAAGTTTGAATTAAATAGATCTAAAATTATTCCATCCAAAAATATAAATATATATTTGTTAATAAATTTAAAAATATTCTAAAAATAAACTGAATTTTTAATAAAATAACTAGTGTCATACTCGCATGCGTGAGAGTATCATTAATTAAAAATATAAAATTATATTTTGATTATCGTTTTTATTGTTTATGGCAATACTACTTTAAAATAACGACTCAACTTAATACAAAGACAAAGGATTAAAGCATAATGGAAAACAGGTGTGAGAAAGACAACCGAATGGCATGCCCACCACACCAGCCATCACCTTACCTTTTGCTTATAAAATTGTGAACCCACCCACTCAATCTACATTTTCTCTGAACTCAAAATCGTGAGAGGCAAATTGAATCTTACTACTGATTCTTATGTTCAGAATGCAACTTGCGCTAATGAAAATGCCATGTCAAAATCTGTCCTTTCCTTTTTTTTTTTCCTTTTTTTTTTTGGGTGAGAAAGAGAAAACTGTTGAATTTTTTTTTCTTAGCCAAAATTGAATCTATATTCCGACATATTACAACAAGAGTTTCGATTTGGAATTTCCATTTGCTATTTTTCTTGGCTGCGATGGCTGTTTACTAGAGTGGGCTAGAGTTCATCTTGATAAAGATTAACAAAATTACAACTTAATTCTTAAACTATGTAAATTAATTCAATAAGTCTACGTATTTCAAAAAAGTTTCAATTATGAATTAAAAATTGATTTTAGGGTGCTATTGGAAATATCATGCAAAATTTTTCAATTATGAACGAAAAAATTGTATTTCATGATTTATTTATTTATTGTATTATTAACCATTTTTTAATTTTGATTTTTTTTTTTAATTCTTCAATGTCTTTTAAATGAACATGTAACTTCATGAGATTCATCAGTGGCGGAATCACGACTTTTCTGGAGCCAGGGCTGACTTAAACTGCAACGAGCTGTCGGCAAAGACTTCCGGAGGCGACTTCCGGCGAATTTTTTTTAAAAAAAAACTATAATTGTCACTATATTATGAATTTTGTTAAAAATGTTAACTATTATCTAAGATTTTTAGAAATTATTAGCTTAAACTTATGTGTCTCTGTTTAGAAATCTGAAACTACATTTTTCAATCTAGACAAGGCAAACGAGAATCTAAATATAACTGGTAATAGCACACAGTTTGTTAATTTAAGTTCTCTACAGTAATTCAACTTCTAACTAATAATGAAATTAAAACTAACATCATATTGGCATAAGGGCATGCTTTAAACAGAAGTGGACAAAAGATTAACACAATGCAACAGAATACAAGATAGAATCAGGGCAATTGACAGCAAAAGAACTACTAGCAAATGTTAAATAACAAGAGAGAGATCTGTATGGTATGAACCTTCAAATGATTAGCAGCCTTATCCTTGTCAGTGAACGCTCTAGTGGATTCAACAATGTACTCTGCTCTAGTATGAGCCCATGGGATCTCCTTAGGGTTCCTTAAATCACAAACAATAAATTAACAAACATCAGCAACGTATAGATCACTACTAATTTACTCAATGAGCTAGGAGAGTCGAAATCGTCTGCAGAAAATGTGAAAAATGCATACCTAACAATTCAAAACTCAATTAAATCGATTATTTGAAATAATGTGACGTCCTGTACCCGGTTTACCTGGAAACCCCGAATAAGCCGGTACGAGTTGCCACGAACCAAATATTGAGTATAAATAAATTATGAATATGAAATGCAGTAATAAACATAAAAATTTTAAAATGGAAAGAAAAATTTGTGTTTCTGTTTTGCTACAATTTGTTGTGTTTTTATAATTTGATGTATTTCTATTTTGCTGTGTTTTTGCAATTTATTGTACTTTTGTTTTGCTACAATTTCTTGTATTTCTGCAATTTACTATATTTTTTGTTTTGGCTGTAATTTGCTGTGTTTCTACAATTTGTTGTGTTTTTATAGTGTGTATTTATTTTTTTTTAGCTACAATTTACTGTGTTTCTGCAATTTGCTGTGTTTGTTATTAGTTGTGTTTTTATAGTATGCATTTGTGTTTCTGTTTTGCTGCAAATTACTACGTTTTTGTAATGTGTATTTGTGTTTCTGTTTTGTTATAATTTGATGTGTTTCCGAAGTGTGTATTT
The DNA here is from genome assembly GCA_948099555.1 of Croton setiger. NCBI lineage: Eukaryota > Viridiplantae > Streptophyta > Magnoliopsida > Malpighiales > Euphorbiaceae > Croton > Croton setiger. The sequence goes on from CANUEY010256898.1 coordinate 14,739, forward strand.
CTATTTCTATTTTACTACAATTTAATGTATTTCTATAGTGTGCATTTGTTCTTCTATTTATGTAATTTGCTGTGTTTCTGCAGTGTGCATTAATGTTTTTGTTTTTGTTACAATTTATTGTGTTTCAACAATGTGCATTTATATTTCTGTTTGCTGTGTTTCTATAAATAGACATTTTTATACTCGTTTGTAATTTTGATATGTGGTAAATTTCAATAATTACCACTACGATATTATTACCAAATACCAAAATTCATTACCGGTGATTTATTTTGGTAACCATTACCAAAATTTTTTAATTGGTAGTATATTACAAGTTCGAGAAATGTATAAAAAGTTTGATATCTACCCACAAGTATATTACAAGTTCGTAATGTATACTTTTATTGAATCAACTGGAAAAAAAACATCATCCCAAGAACCTTGTTCACTAAGACTCTGGCAAAGATTTGATATTAGTTCTAGATAAGTTCAGAACTTGAAGAACAGGCATATAATCGAAAAAGGAAGGTGGTATCTTCCTTAATTTGTTGTTTCTTCCAAGAAACAATGCTTCAAGTTTGGTGCAAACTGGACTCATTGGCAATTCAGATAACTTATTATCCGTCAAAATGATCTCCTTTGATTTCTCCCTTAATCCCAAACTACCTTGAACAAGAAACTGCCTGCCTTCCTCAGATGGAACAATATGCTCTAGCAATATACCACAAATATTGTCCTCCATCTTGAGAAACTCATCGTTCTCTGGACTCGCCAACAGATTGAAATCTATAAGAGTTTCAAGCATTTTCTTGCCTTCATCATGAGAAACAAATAGCCCATCCGTTAGGCAACTTTGTATCAACAATTCTACAGCAATCAATCCGTTCTTGCAAAGAAAAGCACAATTTCTCAGACATTTTCTTTGTATAAACATTTGACTCTCCATGTCCGAATTCATTGGAAAGAAACATGTGTAAAGCAGAACTGAAACTGTGATTGGGGTTATGAAATTGAAACAAGAAGTTAATGGAGGAGCTGAAAAGGAGAAGAAGATAAAAAACTCAATTAAGCGTAAAGAGAAAAATCATAAACCGTCTGAAACAGATCACCAAAAGCTTCTTCATGAGAAAGCAAGGAAGAACAGACGTTTGATAGTATACATAATGTTGTTTCTTTTAATGGCTATCAATTTCTTACTGGTAAAAACTGAGAGAGATCAGAAACTTCTTTTATTTTCCTATATTTTGATCTATCTTTTTTGATACTTGCTCTCTTTAATGGTCACATACAAGTTATTATTATTATTTTTTTAAAAAAAAAAGTCACATACAAGTTAAATAAGTGGACATCTCCTAATATTCACCACAATCAAATACTAACATCATTACCAAGAAAATGGCCAGCAATAGGGCTGCAAACGAGCCGAGCCGTTCGCGAGCGGCTCGGTGTTCGCTCGATAAAAGCTCGACTCGAGGCTCGGATCGATAATAAACGAGCCGAGCTTGAGCCGAAAATTTAGGCTCGTTTAATAAACGAGCCGAGCTC
>CANUEY010256992.1:0-11449 GCA_948099555.1 Croton setiger
CGTGAACCTGATTCTCCTTTATTGTGAAGAAAAGAAAAATATTGTATTACGGAGATACGTAGGCGACCCCTTCGGTCTCGGTTCAAAATTAATAAAATTTCAATTTTCACTTCATTCTCTTTGCCAATTATAATATAAAAAAAAGGAAGAAAGAAAGCTCGCTAAGTCGAAAACCCGAAAGGGCGGCTTAGGCAAAAATTAGAGCAAATAAAAAAATAATAATAAAAGCCCGCTAAGTTGAAACCCGAAAGAGCGGCTTAGGCAAGAGTGGGTAGCTCGCTAAGTTGAAAACCCGAAAGGGCGACTTAGGCAAAAATTAGAGCTAAAAATAAACCGAATTGTACTTGGGAAGAAAAGTCCTTAAGTCCAAAATTGCAATATTCCAAAATTCGGGTCAAACAAGAGAGTTAAAAGTCCAAAATGAAAATTCAAAGTCAAAGACAAAATTCAAAAGTCAAAATTGACAAAATCGAGTCAACCTAGAAGTCTAAGCCTCTAACTCATTGCTGGGGGCAACATCCTTCGCGTCTTCCTTAGATTCTGTGTCTTCTTTCAACTTCGTCACCTTAGGAGTCAGTTTGATATCTTTACCAAAATCCTCATCGTCACCAGTAAAGGTCTGTGTCCACCCTTCTAGCCTACTCAGTAGAATGTTCCTCCTCAGTCCCTCAATCGACCATACATGAGCAATAAACCAAGTTCGGTATTCGGGAGAAGTCTGAACTTTAGAAGGATCAGGAAGAGGCTTCACCATACGATGATCCCTTACCCAGACTTTAAGAACGACGCGCAAAACTTTCCAACTAATAGGAGAGTCATAAGCATGACCATCCAGAATAGTGACGACTTGGTCAATGCCCATTTGTCGCAAAACGTGAGAAGCGTTATACTATGAACAGTGGGTAAGACCAGGAAGAAAAACCCGAGTGTGTCCCGAGCTAGCTTGGATGAAACGTGTAGTATGGTACCAAGGAATGTACCACTACACCTCATCCGGACCTAATTCCAACAGCCAAAAGGTTTAGACATCAACCGAGGGTTGAGTAACCAGAATCCTTCTCATCCGATACTGTGAGACATTATAAGGAGTGACAGAAGGAACTGCAACCACTCGCAGATGATCTTTAAGCCAAATCTGAAGAATAACTGGAGAAACAGTCTAACCCTCGAAGCCCAAAGCTGCTTATCCAAGCTCCTTAGGGTTTCAACCAAAATAATACCACCAATGCAATTCATCCCTTCCATCTGTTGGACCAAGGGACAAAACCGGAGGACTCCAAATCCTGGCTCATTACTAACCAAAAAACCGGTCAAAAAGCAGAACACAAAGGAACGCATCCTAAGCCTCATTTGTTCTGGATTCTCAGGATTACCTTCTAGAAACTCATTAATCAAAAGTGGCAGAATCACTTTCTGACTATCCACAATCATTCTTCGAGAATGTGCTCTCGAAAAATGAAAGAGGGTTTCAAAGGATCCTAAATAGCCTATTCTGATGTCAAGCTTAACCAGAGGACCATTCGGATCACACCCAATAATTGCACAAAATTCCTCAAAGAGAGGACACATCTCTTCCATCATAGCACCAAACCTGAAAATGTGTGCATCAGGATCCCAAAACCTAATGCAAGCGCAAAGAAAATCCCAATATATTACTATCCCCTTAAGGGTAGTAATTGCAGACACACCATACTGCTGCAGATTAATCCTTTCCACCTTCAAAAGACTCTTTGTCCAATTATGTATAACATGATTGAAGTATGGATTCATTCTCTCCGAAAAATAGGAATTTTCGAGTCTGAAATTGACCTTTCTCGCACACAAATCGAGGTAGTGTTGAGAAAGAATGAAGAAAAGCCTATTTATAGAAAATCAGAGGTTGAGGGCGCTCCGGGCCGCCCTCCACTGCGCTCCTGGCCGCCGTCCACGGCGCTCCAGACTGCCCTAAGGAGGCAGCCCCGGCCGCCTTCCAAGGGCATCCCTAGCCGACCTCCAAGGTAGCCCAGCCCGCCCTCAAGGGTGCTCCCGGTCGCCCTCTGCGCGGATTTTTGCTTCCAAAACAGCAAAATCCCATCCTAATTAGGTTAATTCCCTTCCTAATTCATGGATCCTTTCGTTTTTTCATAAGATTCCTTACTATCTCACAAAATGTCTTCCAAAATTGGAGTTTTCATTCAAAATTAGTCCATGACTTAAATCATTTTCAAAATTAAGGCATAAAGTTAACGACAAACAAAGAACAATTTCTCAAAAAATTTCAAAGTTTTATTAATGAACAAATTGTCATTACATTGATTTTGATTTTCCTATCTTGCTACTTGCATTACAAAGGAAATTCAAAAATTACAATTTATAGTCTTGGTCCCTGGGGCTACTTCTAGGTTTTGGAACTTGTCCAAAACATTAGCTGCACTTCCAACCAATGCCATTCAAAAACTTAGAGGCAATTGCAGCACCAATCGGGGCTAGGACATGTGATAAACATGAACGACTCTGTCCTGCCCTGGGATACATGCCCAGATCAAGTCTGTACCCTTTTATGAGGATAACGGATTCCAACAGGGCCAGCTTTTTCCTACGCCTCTCGTACCCGAGAGATTATCTTCCGAAGGTGATTCCCAGATCGAAGGTCGGAAAAATCAAACAAAAGCTTTTCCTCCATAACTTCTCCATAAGAATTTTCAAAAGAAAACTTGAGAGAGTTTGAGAGAAATCTTAAGAGAGAAAAATGAGTGGTGAGTGGAATGTGAAGAAAATGTCCACCTCCCCTCCCCTATTTATAGGCAACATCCCAAAATGCAGGTCTCCCCCGCGCGGCCGAACTTTGACCTCAAAATTCGCAATTCAGTACGCCACTGAGCTCCATAAATCATATTTATGTCGCCCAGTGGGGGGCAACTGTGAATACTCGAATTTTGAGGCCCAGAAAATGATTTTCAACAAACTGCGAATAGTCGCGTTGGACCGGAAATTTTTGTAAAATAGCACCAGAAGTATGTCTTCATGGTACTTGAAATGTCTAGGATTTCCCGAGGGTCACAAAAATACCCTCGGAGTAGCCATCGGAGTCCCGGAGCGTCCAAAAAAGGGCTCTGGAATGAAAAACGCGCGAGTCGAGGAAGGAAGGCAGCCCTGGCCGCCTTCTGGAGGCGCCCCTGGCCGCCCTCCAGGGCAGCCCTGGCCGCCCTCTAGAGGCAGCCCAGGCCGCCCTCCAAGGCAGCCCCGGCCGGCCTCGACAGCAGCCCAGGCCGCCCTCTGTTGACTTTTGGTCGAATTTCACCTATAAATACCCCCCAAACCCATAACTTTCTTCACACCTTGAGCTGTGTTGACAGCCGCTCTCTTCTCCCTTCTTGCCTACAGTGATTCTTCATCACAACGGCAATGCTTTACTGTTTTCTGCATTGCATTTCTCTGATAACTTGCATTGCATACATAATCATATATATATAATAAGTCCAAATCAAGCTGAAGTTGATGAGCGAACGTCAACTACCACAGGTATGCTCCAAAACTCTCTCTGTTCAATTTTATTTTGTCATACTGCTTTTCGCATCATGCATACATAACATTTGCATCTCATGCATACACGTTTTGGCGAAATATGCCGTTTTAATCACTCTTTTTGGCCGCAGCGCCACCAAAATCAAATCTCTCGGCCACAGCGCCGTTAAAACCACTTTTTGGCTATAATGCCTAAACAAACATATTTTTGGTTGCAGCGCCACACCAAAAATCACAATTTTGGCCTCCAGGCCCAATAAACCTCTTTTTCCCCAGCGAAAACACACTTTTGGCTAAAAGGCCTAAAAATCAATATTCCCCAGCGAAAACCCAATCAAGTCACGGTTTTGACCTCGGAAGTCATAAAACTCCTTTTTTGATCAGTAGACCAACAAAATCACAATTTTGATCACGGAAGTCATAAAACTCCTTTTTTCGGTCCCTAGACCAATAAAAACTCAATTTTGACCTCGGAAGTCATAAAACTCCTTTTTCCGGCCACTAGGCCTAAATTTCACACTTTTTGACCACGGATGTCGATGAACTCCATTTTTGACCACGAACGTCAATAAACTCCTTTTTTTTTTACCTTGGACGTCGATAAACTCCTCTTCAGCCACTTGGCCTACATTTCGACCACGGACGTCGATAAACTCCCTTTTTGGCCCCTAGGCCTAAATTCACTTTCACACACTCATAGCATGCATACATGCAAAAACCCCCTCCATCGCCTTTAAATAGGTAAGTTCAAACTACATTGACCTTGATCTCTCATTCAAAAGAGAGTATGTAGGCATATTCGAGATATTACCTCGAATAGCAGGTCTCCCCATTCCCGATCATTTCGTCCAAATCTTTCATTCCTGCATAACATTTAGGAGAACAAGGCAATTGATATGAATGCATGACATAACCTCCGAATCCACCTCGGTTTCGAAGACTAATGCATTTCATTCATTGGGGCGATTAACCTAAAAATAATTTAATCGCAAAACGGAGTCACTAAGGGGTTCTTTCTTAATTTTTCCCTTTTAACAAAATAAATTAAGTGGCGACTCTACACACACACATCCCATCACCTCGAGTGAACATCCCCGGCTAACCGAGTTTCCCTCGCGGGATTGGCTCGGCGGCTCGGAGGGCTTCCGGTAAGGGTTCACATCTTGTTGAAATGTCTAGCCATTCGCCTTTTGGTAACCTTGAATCAGATGTAAATCCTGTAGTATTCATTCATCTAGACCCAAGAGTTTGTGGTGATAATCGCTGGTCAAATTGGCCTCATCGATCTGGCTTTCTTGGATAACTCTAGCTGAACAAACTTCGAGCTCAATAAGGAGTATTGCTTTCATTCCATATACTAAGGAATATGGGGTTGCCCCAGTAAGTGTTTGGATGGCAGTTCTGTAACCCCATAAGGCATAAGGTAACTGTTCATGCCAACTTTTGTGGTTTTGAACCATTTTCTGAAGGATGACTTTGATGGATTTATTTGCAGCCTCTACAACCCTATTTTTTTTGAGGTCTGTAAGGAGAAGACTTATAATGGTGGATTTTCTTATCCTTTAACAAGCTTGCAAATTCCTTCTGAAAATGGGTTCCATTATTAGTGATGACTTCAAAAGGTGTTCCATACCGACATAGGATGTTAGTACGAACAAAGTGTGCTGCCTTTTTGGCATTCAAGACTGAGTAAGAGGCTGCTTCAACCCATTTGGTGAAGTAGTCCACGGCTACTAAAATGAACTGGTGGTCATTTGAGGCCTTAGGGTGAATCTTTCCAATTACATCAATTCTCCCAGTGGCGAAGGGCCATGGTGAAGAAATAGGATTGAGAGTGACCGATGGTTGCCTTTGTAGCTTGGCAAAAATTTGGCATTCATGACACTTCTGCGCATGTTTTATACAGTCTGCATTCATGGTCAACCAATAGTAACCCCAGGTTCATGATTTTCCGAGCCAGTGCCATTCCATGCATGTGTGGACCAAATTCCCTACCATGTACGGATTCCATGATTGATTCGGCTTCTGTCTCGTCTACACACCTTAAATGCATGCCATCCAAGGTTCTTTTGTAAAGTACATCTCCAATGAGGACGTAGCTGGTTGCTAATTGTCTCAGGGTTCTTTGGTCGATTTTGGACGAACCTTCTGGTACCTTTCATGCTTGAGATACTTCAGGATATCCCAATACCATAGCTTGTCATCTACCATGTGCATTATGGATGCTGGCTGTTCTTGAAGCTGAATCGTCAGTGGTCGGATAATTTTTCCTTCCCCAACGTCCATCATTGAAGCTAATGTGCCTAAGGCATCAGTGAATTGATTTTTGGCCCTTGGTAAGTAATTGAAGGTCAGATCATCAAACTGCTGAGCTAATTCATCTAAGCGCTGAAGGTGGGGACCAGACGTTCTTCTTTTATCTTCCATTTTCTTAGGGCTTGGGAGACTATTAAGCTGGAGTCACCGAAGATCTTTAAACTCCTTATCCCTTGGTCTAGGGCTGCTTCTAACCCTTTTATGCATGCTTCATACTCTGCCTCATTGTTGGTACACCTAAAGTTTAGTTTGACTGCAATTGGGATGTATTCGCCACAAGGAGTTTCGAATACTATTCCGATTGTAACACCTCTTACTGTACTCTTATGTCATAAAACATGCATTTTTTTTATATATAACATATATAACATGTTGCTATCTCTGTTTTAAACTCTTTAACATCTTTAACCATCACAAATCATACATATGCAACATATAATCTCTTTTTAACTATTATAGCTATGTCATTCAAAACATACATATAACAGCATATGACATCTCTTCTCTTTTACCTTACTTTTGGTTAATCTGGTCTTTCTCTACACTATAAGCATATATAAACATAACATACTTTACATATATCAAAAAATGGATACAACCAACTGTTTATCCAAAAGGCTATAGAATATAGCACCATAAACTTACATGCCAAAAAATATATAATTATGCTTACATCACAAAGCATAACAAAAACTATATGCAACATGTACAAATGAACTGTGAGAGGGAGAGAGGCATAGGTTTCAGCTGAACCAACCTGACCATAGACGAGTGAAGCGTCAGTACTTCACTTGGACAACTGACCTGAAACATATATTGCTATTTTGATGAGTCGCATACTCAGTAAATGTAAACCACATTCTTATAACATCAACATATATGGCAATTTATTTAAAGCATATCAATAAGCAATGAATTCAAATCATATTTATCATATAAAATCATCTCTGTATGCATACAATACTATCTGACATGTTTCTCTGTTCTTTAGTTGTGATTTATCAACCAAGTGTTGTCCCAGGAATTTCACCTCAATCGGTTCTCTAACTGGATCCAGTAAATGAGGAAGACTCGAAATACCGTGGGTCAAACCTCTCTCTGTAAGATCCGAAGATCAATTTGTAAGATCCGAAGATCACTCTGCAGCATATAGGATCCATAGGTCTTTCTATATTATATAGACCCGTAGGCCTCTCTGTAAAAAGCCGTAGGTTTTCTCTGGTGAAATTTGCAAACACTGGTTATGATAATCACAACGCCTGTAATTAAGTCCTGTTGAAATGCATTTATGCAATATACATTTCATAGCAATATCTCTCATATAAACATGTAGCCGGGCTTCAATACCGGTTAAAGCAACATATATATCTCTATATCAAATCAAATAACTCAACTGGTCAGATTTCAGTACCGACTCAGGAATCACAAACAAAGCAATTCATATATCATATATCTCTGGTTGACCAGGCTTTAGTACCCGTCCAAACAATTCAATAAAACTATAACATTTCACTTTTCATATATCACAGTTGACCGGGCTTCATTACCAGTCCAAAACAATTTCATATAGCATATTAAGCAATATCACATATACATCTCTCTATACATGTAAGTAAGTGGTTTAACACTTACCTCTCTGCTGTGAGCTCGGTTGGGCCTCGGCCTGCTTACCCCGTGCCGCTCGCGAACTCGACGCTCCTATAATGCATAACATAGCAACCATGTTCAACAAATCAATTTAGGAACCCATATAAGCTATGATGCATGCTTTAATATTTAATTCTCTGATTTAATTGAGTTTTAATTTCAATCCGAATAATTTTCTATAAGTTAAAACTCAATCTCTGAAAATCTCTACTTAATCATTTAATGTCATATTAAAAATAATTGACAATCTCTATTTAACATATAATAATTATAATTAATCATAATTATAATTATTAAAACCATTTATAAATTTTAAATAAACTCTTTAATATTTTAAAATAAATTCATAAACAAGAATCTCTAATAAAACATTTAAATCTCTAATTTAAGACTTAAAATGGCCTTAAAATTAATTTTTGATGTCAAAAACTTATTCAGGACGTCGAAATTAGGCTGGAAGGGTAAAAAATATAAACATTTAAAAGTTCAGGGGCCAATCTGTAATTAAAAATATTTGCAAAATTGTCAGAAGGGCTAAATTGTAAATAGAAATAAAGTTCAGGTGCTAAAATGTGATTTATACCAAATACAGGTGCTGGTGAGCTAAAAAGCCTCAAAACGGAGGGCTTCACGCCGTTTTGGGCGCTGGGGAATTAACTAAACGCAGCTTCCTTCTGCCGTTTTGGGCGCGCTCCTTCCCGTCGTTTTGATCTTCTTCAACCTCTCTGTCCCTCTATTTCCAGCTAAAAACTCTAACTCCCAAGCCAACTTCCAGGCGATCGTACGTCCACCTTCGGCTGCTTTTCGGCGAGCTACGACCACCATTCTCTTCCTCTACACACCATCTAGCTAACCATCGGAGCCAAATTCCCAAAATCCCTCTAGATTGAAAGATATAACTGCTCAAAGTTGGCTCCTCACTCTGTTTTTCACTCAACCCAGATTTCACCTTTTTTTTCCCAACTTCATGCGATCGGTACAACCACCTCCTGCAACCTTCCGGTGATCTAAGACTACCAAACTCTTCTCCTACATGCCCTCTATGATTCCATCGAACCCAAACTCTCCCATGCATAACAGATTGAAAGTTATGAAGGCTCAAAGTGGGTATCCCGAAATTGCCAAACCCAGAATTATTTTCTCTCTCTTCTATGTTTTCTTTCTTTCTTTCTCTCTTTCCAGCCACTTCCCTCACTTTCTACCCTTTCTAAACACTTCCTAAACTCCCTCTGGACACTCTAAAGGTAATAGTTCATAAGGTTTTACACAATTTCTTCTTTTCTCTCTTTCTTTCTTTCTTTCTTTCTTTTCTTTTCTTTCTCCTTTCTTTTCTCTCTTTCCCGTTTCTCTTTCCTATTCTCCAAACCCAGCTACTGCCCACCTCTTCCACCTCTTCATTTCAGTCATTAAACTCCAACGCATCAATTAAAAGGACAGCAACAGCTTCCTTCTCTTATTAATCATCAATTTCACTTTTATTTTCCTTAATACCTAAGGTAACAAAAATTCATTTTCTTTTCTTTCTAATCTTTCTAATTCCAGCCACCGATTGTGTCCAACACTAGCTTAAAATTCATTTTAGGTGTCAAAATAAATAGTATAACACGTGTATGAAATTTTGTAAAAATCGGAATCCGAAAATTTGCCGCGGTTCGATCGGTGCCCTAAACCGAACCGAAACCTCAACGATCTTCACAGAACCGAAACGGTACGACGTCGTCATAAAATCTTGGTCCTGAAACTCTTTAAATCATTTATGTAAACATATAAAATCATATCAAAATCATTTACTTTAAAATATTGCGCGTTTCCGACATTTTTCGGTCACGCGAGCCAAAAACCCTTATTGGCTCCGTTTATGTCTTTCGACGGTAAACGAACTTAAAACATCTCTTCTTTAACATCTCTAATTCATATATTATCATTTCCAAATCATTTAATTCATGTTCATGTCATATATCATATCAAACTATAATGCATTTTAATTAAAAATGCACAAAATACATGTAATGATGTCAAAATGACGTATGACTTAGGTCTGGGGTGTCACAGCTCTCCTCTCCTTAAGAATTTTGTCCTCAAAATTCCATACCTGTACTCTGGAATAACTCTTGATACTTCTGTTTTCTAAGTGGCTTCACCTTGAGAATGATGCTTCCAAAGCACCTTAACCATTGGAATATCTTTATTTCGAAGCTGTCTAACCCCAAATTCTAGGATTTCCACTGATTCCTCTGTGTAACTCAAATTCTCTGCCACTTCAAATGTCTACTCGTTAATCACGTGAGTAGGGTCTGATCTCTATCTCTTGAGCATACTCACATGAAAAACGTTGTGAATCTGCGCCAATTCTGCCGGTAAGGCTAATCTGTAAGCCAAAGGACCAACTCTCTCTGTAATCTCATATGGACCAATATACCAAGGTCTAAATTTTCCTTTCTGCCCGAACTTGATAATGCTTTCCAAGGCGAAACTCGAAGGAAAACTCTGTCCCCAATACTATATTCCATATCTCTGTGGTGTTGATCCGAATAACTTTTCTGTCTGTCTTGCCTGCCTTTAACTTCAACTTTACCACGCTGACTTTATCAACTCTCTCTTGAACCAACTCTGGACCCTTTAATGTTCTCAACCCCTCTTCGTCCCAACAGATAAGACTTCTGCACTTCCGGCCATAAAGTGCCTCGTAAGGTGCCATACCGATGCTGTTATGAAATTAGTTATTGTAGGCAAATTCCATCAAACTGATGTAATTGTCCCAAGAACCTTGGAACTCCAATACATAAGCCCGCAACATATCCTCGAGGGTCTGTATGGTTCTCTCTGACTACCCGTTTGTCTGAGGATGAAAGGCAATACTAAAATGAAGCTTTGTACCCAAAGCTGCCTATAAGCTCTGCCAAAATCTCAAAACAAACCGTGGATCTCTGTCAGATACAATGGATATAGGCACTCAATGTAGTTTGACCACCTCATTCACATACTTTGTAGGCAGCTGATCCAATGAAATACCCCACCGGATCAGAATAAAATGAGCTGACTTCGTAAGTCGATCCACTATTACCCAAATAGCATCGTGATTTCGCTGGGTCTTAGACAATGCTGTGACAAAATCCATGGTAATCCGCTCCCACTTCCACACAGGTATAGGTAAAGGTTGTAGTTTACCTGTGGGAGCCTGATGCTCAGCCTTAATCTACCGGCAAATCAAACACTTGGCTACTAATTCAGCCACATCTCTCTTCATTCTAGGCCACCAATAATGAGTCTTTACCGATTGATACATCTTTGTCGCACCTGGATGCATGGTATAAATCGTGTTGTGTGTTTCATCCAATATCTCATTCCATAATCCATCCACATCTAGAACACAAAGCCAGTGATTCAACATCAACACACCATTGTTTAAGGTAAAAGAAGTTACCTCTCCTAGCTTTATTCTGTCAATGAGGCTCAAAAGCTGTGGATCTTTAGTCTGACTCTGCTGTATCTTTTCTTTCAATACCTGTAACGTCCTCTCTTATACCTTACGTCATAAAACATGCCATTTTTTCATAACGATTTAATTATCATTTTACCTATGTCCATTTCAAACATTAACCAAGCATAAACCAGAAGCACAAACCACATATCAACCATAACATATTACAACCCATATTTACATCTCAATAGCCTGTTATTCCAAAACTCTATTAAAAAGACATATACATAAAATACATATGCCAAAACATGTAATTATGCTATACAAACATTGCATAAGACAAAATGTAACACCTCTTTCTAATATCCTATGTCATAAAAACCGGCCATTTTTTTTTTTTTGACATGTGTTGGATGACAATATTCCCTACTTATCACACGAACATATATTTGTATATATAGGCATACATATGTTAATCACATATAAGCATGCTATTCGACAAACATCATTTCGTTTAAACCTACTAAGGTTTAACTTAACCATTTTCAAAGCTATAGACAT
>CANUEY010257352.1:0-20730 GCA_948099555.1 Croton setiger
GAAAAGATAAGGGGCTAAATTGTAATTTTGTGCAATTAGCTTTAAAATGATAACTTCACATGCTATACATGTTTCTTTGATGGTTTTAAGGTAAATTGCATGTTTAGGGACCATTTTGTAAATTTCCGAAATATAGGGACCTTTTTGTAATTTTGCATGACTTTGATCTTTTTGCATTAAATTGTTGAAATGATATGTTTTTCCTTGTTTCATGATTTATTTTGAGATAATTGCATGTTTTAGGATGAATTAATAAATTTTTATAACTTTAGAGATTAATTTACAATTTGTGAAAATTCAAGGATTGGTTTATAATTTTTCCGTTATTGTTTTAATTTACCATATTTGGGATTATAGGTTTAATTTGGGATCAAAAGGGTAGATTGTACATTTGTAGGATTCCGGTTTGTAATTATTTTTCCCGAAAGCCGGGAAAATGATAATTAGCTCTAAGGGGTGTTTTATTTTCCGCATTTAAATTTCGCCATTTACTGCTTTTTATTTGTGTTTGTTCGCAAATGATATTAAATCACCGTTAGGAACATCGCTAGTTGCTTTTCTTAAATAACAATTAACTTAAAAATTGGAAAACAAAAACTTCGGTTTAAGAGGCCGGTAAATCCGGGCGTTAGTCGAAATGAAATTTCGGCTAACTTACCCAACCCTCTTACCCGGAATTTTTGGTTCGGATTTGCTTTATCTAAAATGGGAAAATGGAGTCAATTTTTAAAAGTAAAATTTGGGTTTTTCAAAATAAAAACCGGTTCCCGAATGGGTGGCGACTCAAACCAATTTTAAGACCGACCAGCTCGGCAAATCAACCCAAAAAATATTTTCTCACTTAAAATAAATGTTTTTATCTTTTCGGTTCTTTTATAATAAATCGGAAAGTCCGGAATCGGGCCGGCAACACTTATGAGGACGTTTGGTTTAACTATTTCATACAGCTGACAGCAGTTAGACACCCAAAAGCTAAAGTTTAGGTGTGCTTGTGTCATAAATTGAATTTTTTGTTTAACTCAATTTTAATTGGTTTTGATTCAAGTGATAGGTTCAATTGTAATTGGATTGGGTCATTATTGTATTTAGGTATGAGTTTTTGAGTGTTGGGCTTTTGAAGTGGTTAAAGTTAAGAGTATGGAAGTTAAAACCTTTGATCAAGATAGAAGATTTTGAAATAATTTCCAGAGGTTTCATTCCTGTATAAATAGTTAGCTTTATACATTGTAAAAGCCTCCCCCCAACCAACTCTCAATCAAACAATCAACAACTCAATCAAATCAAATTCAAACTCAAATACAATTACAGATTTCATCAAGTCTTTTGTATCTGTTTGTCTCAAGTTCAATCCTACAACTATCTTCTTTAGATCTCAAGCATCCAAAGGTGCGTCTCTGGATTAACTTTGTAATAACTTGTTTCGGTCAACTTTTCAGTCCTGGAACAAGCTTTTTGAGTTATCTTTCCTTTCCGATTGATTTAATCCTGTAAAGAAAATCTCAATCTTCTTCTGGTCGATTCAATCCTGGAAAGACAAAACTCAATCGCTCTCCGATTGATTTAATCCTGGAAAATGAAAACCAAACCATTGAGTTATGTTCTAAATGTAATTCAAAACAATCCAAACATGGTACCTTCTTAGGAAAGTTTTAGGGAAGCATTTACTATGAAACCAACCCACAATCCAAGAAGTCAAATTTGGACATAAACTATGGTTAGTGTACCCACACACCTGGCACCCTCTTCATCGCACATTCAAACTATTAGCCAGCAAAAGATTTAAACCTCTTAAAAGAGAGTTCAAACAATCTTTTTGACACGTCTGCTTAAAAGACAGCTGAAGTTGTTTAACCTCCAAAAAAGAGGCCAAAAAGGTGTTTGGTAAATTTTAAAATCAGCAGCTGCTAGCGGTTGAGAACTCCAAACAGTTGCTTATTCAATAAGCTCTTATTCAAAACTCTTTCATTCTAGCTGATAGTTGATTCATATTAGAACTATATTAACCTTACTAAAATAAATAAACATTAATATTTAATTGGCAATTATATGTTATTGGTAGTTTCACGTTCTAAAACTATTGTATTTTTAACAAACAATAACCAAAATCAGCTAATAGCAACCACTAGTTATCAGTTAGTATGAATAAATAAACCAAACATACTCTACATCTGAACCTTTTTTCATTTCAATGGATAGTTATTTCATATTAGGACTATATTAACTTTATTCAAATCAATATTCAATATATAATTATAATTACACTTTTTTGATAATTTTATATTACAACCGTAAACGTTACTGAATTTTATACAAAACAATAACTCAAATTAGATACTAGCTATCCACCTGTATGAATAACTAAACTAAACGAGTCATTAATCCTTATATTTATAAAAGCACATGAGCAACTTCTAATTTCAAGATCAAGTTAAATCACAAGCCTAACTCGTATAACAAAATATTTTCAAAGATGAAAAATCATATCCCTAGAACACAAATCTGCATTAATATAAATCTATTTTTAATATAAAAAAAAGGATAAAAAATTCTAAGTAATAATAACAAGAAAATATCAACATTATTATTGAAATAATAGAGAAAGGAGGGTACTACTGGTGTATTTGTATGTTCATATATAGAATTGATTTGCATAACATAAATTGTTGGTCGGGTGGGAGACCAATCATGTAGGCCTTACTGGTATTACCTTTCTCAAAAAAGTATTACTTTATTTTTGCCTTTTCCACTTAGTGGATAAGTGTCCCAACAAATACTATTTACTAGTCCACCTTCAATATTTTGAGGGGCCATTTTTGTTTTCCTCATAAATACACTTATTAGCTAGCTTATATTTTAGTATACTCACATTAAACATAATTTTCATCGAAACTTTAGTAAACGCACAAAAAAATTCATTTTGAAAATTTTATTCGGAAAAAAAAAAAACATTATAATGGTTGGAAATCTTAATTATTTGGTAAGAGTAAAATAGAGGGATAAAAAAATTTTATATATAAACTTGAAAATAGAAATGATGATTATATAAAAATATAGAGATGCAAATCTATTTTTCAATTTTCATTCTAATGACATGAATAATTCTAATTATAAATTAACAAATGTCAATTTTCTAAATTTTATTTTAATAAAATGTCAATAAATTTTAAATACTAGCTAAATGTCATTTTTATCTCTTTAATGTTTGTATTCACCAAAATATAAAATTTATTTAAGGGGTAATTATTTTCAGATCTCTAAGGTTTCGTATAATCTGCGATTGGATCATTCAATTTCGGAAAACCTATTAATAGGTCTCTCAGGTTTTAGAATTTGTACACTCAGATCCTTTCATCTAATTTTCATCCATTTCACCATTAAATAGTGTCAAAAAGACCAAAATACTCTTTGTATCATGTATGTTTCAAATTCTTAAAATTTACACTAATTAACTCTTAGGTGCTTGTTAATTTTTTGTATATTTAATTTTAATTATTAATTATTTATTATTATTATTATTATTATTATTATTATTATTATTATTATTATTATTATTATTATTATTATTATTATTATTATTATTATTATAAGCAAATAAAAATAAAAATTGAATCTTCTCCACTTCTCCATCGCCAATCTTTTTCTTCTTCATATCCATGTCTCTACCACTGCCAAAAACTCCACACCACCTTTGTTGTCACTGTGTCCAACACCGTCTGAAGATGGAGCATCGAGTTCCACATTGCTTGAAAGTCTGAACGTCCATTTTTTCCGGTAGTGGCAGAGGTCATCGTCAGGCAACAACCAGATCGCAACTCCTCTACTTTTTTGCCAACAATTTCCTATTTCATTGTCGATCGCCTCTGCATCAACCATTTTCTTCATTCCAAAATTTCAACTCTTGAATTTCTCAGTCAATCTTAACCAATCTCATATTAGGAAGGAGAATTTTCAATCTACACAAAAAAGGGAAAGGGATAATCCAAATCAAAATTTCACAATTTTAGATCCTTTATTGTCAGGTACAAACTTACATTTTGGTATTTAAATGTTTGTTTTGCGAGAAATTTAAGGATTGTGCTTGCATCTATTTTTCTTTTCTTTATTGTGATTTTTAAAACTGCGTGGGGCCCAATCAAAGCCAACCAACCACCAGAGTTCTACAAATCTCTATGCCTGCTCTTCTATATTCGCTCTCTGTATAAATCAAAACTTTAAGCTTTAATGAAATGCTACAACAATGGAAGCATATTTTTGGTGAAGTTTTGATTGAAAATTTATAAATACTATGATAATGAAAAATTGATGGGATGCATGGATGAAAAAAAAAAAAAAGAAAGGGAAGAGAGGAAGTGAAGATGGTGGGTGGTGGCGGCGGCGATGGTGGTAGCAGTGATTGGATTAGAAAGAGAATGATGGATGGTAGTGAGTTGGAGAAGAAGGGGAAATAATAATAATAATAATAATAATAATAATAATAATAATTATTATTATTATTATTATTATTATTATTATTATTATTATTATTATTATTATTATTATTATTATTATTGGGACAGAAAATTGAGAAAAAAGACTTAATGATATAACGGCTCAAATATGAAAGACTCATTAATAAGTTTTCTAAAATCGAAAGGTCCAATCGTAAATTATACGAAATCTTAGAAACCTGTAAATAATTATCCATTTATTTAATAATATAAAATTATAACATTTACTAAATTTAGATTTTAAATTATAACATTTTCTACAATTTTCCTACTTTTAATTTAGTTATTGCTAACAAAGCAGAAGATGTGGGCTATGAGACCAAGGTCCATTGACGTAGCCCAGCAACACTTACACAACCACGTGAGTGCCAGGGAGGGCAATTTCATAAACACCAGATCCCAACCATCCAAAATTCAAAACTCAAAAATACACTTCTCTTTTTTTAAGTCAAAAAATTAGTATCCGTTCATAATTTATTTTTAAAATATTTAAAAACAGAATATTCATATTCTATTTATAAAATTTTTACAAATCATAAAATTTTTATAAAAAAATAAATTAATTTTGGGCCAAAATATTTAAAGGAGATATATGTGACTAAATTTCTAAAAAAAGTTATATATGAGCTTTTTTCTCAAAAAAATTCTACTTCAAACCACCCCGATATTGTGTGGAGCTGAGGGGAATTTTTTGTATTCCCTCCCCAAACCTCTTTAATCCAATATATACCTATTAATATTCTTTAAAAATATTCTATATCTATGTATATAAATGGAAATAATCTCTAACTCAAATTATTAAAATAATACATCTATCTGAACTGAGTTCAAGAATTTAAATCTTAATAATTTAATTAAAAAACTTAATTTACTCTTAAAAAAATTTCATGTATACAAATATTTATGAAATGTATATATATAACCATATAGTGTAAATTTATATTATGAAATGTAAATATATAATGTTAAACTAACAAATTGAATCAATTTCACATTTTATGATTATATTTTTATTTAAAATTAAAATGAAAATTTTGAAACTCCAAATTCAAGCCGATGCCTTTACAGCGGATGCAGAGGTGGCTAAATCCGACTCTGATATGCCTCGTTGCCATTCCTAGTGAGTGCTGCCTTGACTATGACCTAACGTGTCCCTATTTTGCAAGGACATTAAATCAATTAACAACGACCCCAGATACTGGCATACATCTTTTCAAATACTTTCCTACTCATATACTCTTAACATTTCTTTCTTTCATATATATTTATTCGGAACTTTGAACTTCATCCTTTTGGCATCTACACCTTTGTTTCTTCTATACATATTCATTGAGGGATGCAAATTTTACATCGATTACCAATTATCGAACTGAATTCTTATTTACCGATTACTAAAACTAAAATTACTGAATTTATTTTACTGAATATTTTCAGTTACCGAATTCTTTTACTGAATACTAAATTACCGATTGGCAATTCATTTATTTTACAAGAAAAAAATAATCCAAATAATAATATTTGATAATAATATTTAATAACCAATTTACTAATTACAGAATTTCACATACGATAATAATATTCATCAATCGAAATTGAATTATTTTACTATTAGTTAATCAAAATTGGATTATTTGACTAGTTTTGGTACAGAATTTGGTAATTATCAAATAGTACTCGCATCTTAATTCATTAGGCTTAGGACTTCATCTATTCAATATATCAATTTTTAAAATAAAAAAAAAAGAATTCTGTAAAATTTTTGTTTAAAAAATTTGGTGATCGTGCTTATCATCCTTACACAGTGAATAGGTGGAATTCCATTTTGATCGCATAAGGCATTTTCAAAATTCAACTCTGGAATTCAGGATTTGCTTACAATGATAGGCTAAAATTAATAGGAAGTCAACTTACTATATCCATCTATACATATATAAAATGTAGAATGTTACTAAGAAAATGGCTGAAAATGTAAATTTTTGTTATCTCTAGTACAAAATAGGCCTAGGGAAAAAACCTAAGGTTCTAGCAGAATTATTATGCCCCATTAGAAGGACTTAGTGATGCAGAGAAACCGACAATACTACCAAGTCATTGGTTGGATTAATGATATTTTGATGGTGGGGGTTGGTTTTATGTGATCCTCTTAAATTGGTGAAATTAGGTTAATCTATTTAGCTTCACCTTCTTCACGTGTAATTCTAAATGTGGCTCTTTTTTCTTTGGACTATATGATGGTTAATATAAAAGGGACAGCTATGGACCGGATAACAACAGGTGTTAGTCTTTTCTTGCGCATTAAATTAGTGTTAACAATATGGTCGACAGGAGTCAAACTTGAGACATCTGCATTCTTATCATTTCTATGAAAGGTTAAATGACTAATCAGATTACACTCTAGACTATCTGGTAATTATAACTATGTACAAATTTAATTTTGAAATAAATGAATTTTAAAAAATTTATTTGTAAATTTGTCTATTTGGAAATAGATTTGAAATTTAAATTAGTAATTATAAAAACATGATATATATTTACAAATGAATTTTGCAATTATAATTGAAAGTGGGGAATTGAATGTGGATGGAAAGCCAAAGCAAAAGTGTTTATGGTTACTATATTCAAAGCTTGTAGTGAAAATTTTGGTGGACGAGAATTGTTTCAGCAATTTCTGAATAGGAAAAGGAATAATATAGCATTGATTTTACTTTGTAATATAGTTTAAAAAATTCACATTATCATACCAATAAAATCTAAAAGAAAAGGACAATTAATTTCATTTCTTTCTTTTGTTTTTACAACTAAGGCTAATGCAACTTTCTCAATTCCTTTGTATGGTTGGAAAGTCAAATAATTGACACATATATGCAAATTCCACATGCTCTTTGATTTGATTTTTCAATTAATTTCAACACCAAAAAGCCTTAACCCTTTTTCCTTGGAATTATTAATTCGTAATCCCAATCCTCTAATCTCATTATCTCCTTTCATTTCATGTTGGTTTCTAACATTTTGGCCCAAATTCAATTCCAATTCCTTTTGCATCTCCTCAATTTGGATAACACCATCATCAA
This sequence comes from Croton setiger, assembly GCA_948099555.1. Taxonomy (NCBI): domain Eukaryota; kingdom Viridiplantae; phylum Streptophyta; class Magnoliopsida; order Malpighiales; family Euphorbiaceae; genus Croton; species Croton setiger. The sequence goes on from CANUEY010257352.1 coordinate 7,559, forward strand.
CCTCACAACTTTGGCCATTATTAGTATTATAATTTATGTCAATTAAGGAAAAATGTTGTCCTTCTTGTACCCCATTTGGACCTACACATGCATAAAATGTTACAACATCTTTTTCCTTCAAATTCTTTTCCTTCACAAACCTATTCCACCCTCTTGTGAAAACAAAACTTTGGCTACTTCTCCAATAACAATACCTAAATTTCCAACACTTCATTAGTCTATCAAAAAATACGAGTTCCAAATCCTCTATGCCACCATCTTCTTGCATATTCCCACTAATATATGGAAAATACTTAATGGCAAATTTCTTGGGTATAACAAGCCTATTAAGTTTACCCACATCACTTGGCGTTAACTCCTTTTGAAAAAGTTGTATGCATGAAAATTGCCCATCACCACCATATATCTTGTTATTTTTAAGCCCACTCGTGCCAATAGCTTCTTCTTGTCTTTCAGATCCTGTCCTAAGAAAATCAGCATATTTTTGTTTGTAAGACCCATCTCTAATCATGTTCAAGATCACTTGTGCACTAAATTGGATTTGGAAATTAGGCTCTTGAATGTTCCTTTCATTCCAAGGAAAATTTCTATGAGAATCTCCACTACGAAGTTTTATCGCGGCGCTATCATATGCCATTGCTGCTTCTTTCTCCGATTTAAATGTCCCTAACCAAATTCTTTGATGATTTGCATAAATTTGGGCTCCCCAATGTCCATTTTGTTGTGGCACAACCCCTTTGAACTTTGGTATATGATTAGCATTGCTGTGGTCTAATCTTGGACGTTTAGTTGCACTAGAGGGAGGATAATTATTGGTATCGTCAGAAAGCATGCTCGACGATGCATCATCTTCCATTTTAAAAATCAGAAATAATTAGTAGAAATTAGAGTAATTAAGAAATTGATTGATGAGAAATTTGAGATTGAGAAACACAATTAATATAATAATCTGAGAAGGATTTGAGTAACTAAAGATCATTTATTCTGTTGCTTAAGAGTTGTATTCGGAAGGTGGAGAGAGTTGAAGAAATGAAACTGAGTTAGTTAATAATTCCAGCAATTTCAGCAAAATATTGCTCAAATGAACACATTAGGTTCCAATAAACAAAACTTAGAAACAAGTTTTTAATGATAAATTCTACTAGAATTGTTATTAAGTTAAAACAAATTTGAAAAAGCCATAAATATCATATTTACATCTTAATATAGCAAATATATCATCCTTTAATTTTTTTTTTAATTAAAAAACCATATAGTTTTGTTTTGTTGGTGGTTGTATATTTTTACTTTAAAAAAAAAAAATCTTTTATCTTCAACGGATATTAGGATTTTGAACTAATAACATGTCACTTATACAAATACTAATGTACAGTTATAAAGACACCTCCCTTTTTTTTTATTTTAATGTAGTTGTTTTTAAAGAAAATTCACTCGGTTTCAAGACATCAAAACGGGTGTCGACTAATATAGATTTGGATACTGTATAGGCTTATTGCGGAGTAACCTTTCCAATTTTTTTTTTTTTCACAATATCAATTAAACTTTATTTAAAGGGTCTAGCTCTTTATCCCATTAGACCGTTACAATACTAATACTAATGCAGTTAATGAAAATTTTGGTCAGGTTGGTAGATAAGTTTTTTCTTTTTTTAGGTAATAGTGTTAAAACATATATGAAAGTTGTGGTGATTAGTTAATGATTATTGTTGGTTCACAAAGTTTTCTATTTTACCAACTTCCTAATAGAGTAATCCGATAGTAACTTAAATTAGGTTTGGCTAATCTGTCAATTATATATCCTACATCTAAAATAATTTGTTTTTTAGATTTAATTGTCTTATGCCATATCAATCATTAATTATTTTTTCCAATTGCATTACACTTTTGTAGTGTGGGCCATCAAAATAATAATACTAACTAATACAAATTACATTCCACTTCTCAAGTAATCCCTCTTCAAACTGCACCTTAATTTTTAATGTTGATTTATGTTTTCTTTAAATTAAAAATTTTTATTATAATAGTATTCATATTATATTTAAAAATCCGACTTTTCAAAACTTTTAGAAAGTAAACTAAACTATATATATTTTCAGTGACAGTAACTTTATTATTTTAGAAAAATAATAAAGTTTTGTGACTTATTCTGAACTAGGTCAAAAAAGTGAATTTTCACTTTTATATATGTATAATAATACATACAATTTACGTACTAAAAACGTGAAAAGATAAATTTGCATGTATGGAAAGTCGAATCCGGATGATGTAGCCTCCACTTTTGCATCCCTACCACTGAATTAATATCCTTTGATAAATTAATTTTGGCCAAAATTCTTTTGGCTCCCTAGCATTTGGCCAAAATCTTTTTGACTACTTAATGTTTGTGAAAGTCCTATTTAATCCTTGAACTTAAAAAAGTGCACGCTGGACTTGTGAAGCGTGATTACAAACTCACTTGAGAGCTTGATAATAGCCATGTCATATATTGTTTTATTATTTTAAAAAAAATATATTTATTTTCTTCATCTTCTTCCTTGCGTTTCCTTCAGATGGAAGAGATAATGGAAAGAGGTTTCAGGTGTTTGGTAGAAAACAAAAAGGAAATGAAGAAAAGAATATAAAATGATTTGAACAGCAAATAGAACAAATCAATCCACTATGTCTCTTAAATTTAAATTCATATCACATTTCAATAATGTCCAAGAAAGAAAGAATCCCCATGAAATTAACAGCAAATAAAGATTACTCCAAGAAAACAATGGAAAACCCAAACTAAAACCAAAGATCAATTCCAACAAGTTCTTAAGGAGAATAGAAAAGAAAATACCAAGGAAGAAAGAAGATTTCACTTCATGGCTTCAAAATTTTTCTGGAAAAACAACAAAAGCTTCTAATGATGAACAACATAAGCAAATATGGGATGGGTTCAAATAAGGCCCACGGAAGTAGATACTTTACTAACCTGCCGAGAATACAAGATTGGCCCGCTGCCGCCGCCGCCCTTTTCTCTGTCATCCACCAAACCACAAAAACCATCGCGTTGAGCTACTAAAGTCGACTACCAAATCAATTCTAGAAAATCAATTTTGGTTTTCGATTCAAAAACAAAAGCGCTCACCAGCCGTTGCCCAACTTGAAACCGTTGAGCTACTAAAGTCGACTGCCAAAATCAATTCTGCAAAATCAATTTGACCTGCAGTTGATTTATGTTTCGTTCAATGGTAATAACCGATTTATAAAATTGATTCTTGCTGCCCTTACTTCAAAGGTAATCAATTTGATCTTGAGGGTTAGGATGAAGGTTTTGAGGAGGCAAGCTGTTAATAGCAGGGGAGGGAAGAACTTAGATTAAAGAGGAACTCTTCTGTCAGTCAATCGCAAATTTGTGGCTTTCTAGAGAAGCCAACAAATGTTTGATTTGAACAGTGGATGATGTGGCAGGGGTTTGACTTTATTATTGCCATGGCACTAGCTAGGGGTCCCACATTCTAAGTTAGTAAAACCACGTCAGCGCGTCTGTGCAATACACGTTTTTTTCAATCTGGCAGTGGAGCAATGTAGTAACACTTTTTAAATTCAAGGATCAAATAGGTCTTTCACAAACGTTAGGCATCTAAAAAGATTTTTGGCCGAGCGTTAGGGAGAAAAAGGTATTTCGCCAATTTAGATCTTAATGTTATCTTCAGAATAGTTTAATTACTGGTTCAAAATGAGCCACTAAATAAGTTTTACTTTTATAATACCTGAATTTTAACCATTTTGCTTATTGAACTTTACCAGGCACCATTTTGTAATTTTAAAAATTGATTATAATTTATTAAAATAAAATACATAATATAAATTTTGTATTCTAATAATAACATAAACTTTCCAATAAAAAAATTACATAAATTTAAAAAAACGTTAAATATGATTTTACAACAAGCAACATATAAAATGAATAGACAATTGAAAATGAAAATTACATTTTCAGTTACATGATACACTGTATATATCAAGTTGAAACATAAAATAATAGTTTGAATATATATATATATATATATATATATATATATATATATATATATATATTTATATATCCTTGAACTTTATTTTTTTTGTAAATTCTGTTTATTTTTTTATTTTTCTAAAAAATTATAAATAATTATAAAATATCCACTTAATACAACCTCTCTCGTCTACTTGTATTTTGTAATTTTTTTTAAAAAAATTATAATTATTATTTATAAATAATTATAAGACATACACTTAATACAACATTTATGATCTTGCGTTTGTCATTGCGTGTGTATATGGAACGAGTTTTTGTGGATCACGAGTATCCACACCTAATTACTCTCCCCGCCCCATAAACAGTAGTAGAAAATAGCTATCTGTCCCAATTTCTCATTTTTCACGACCCATGCAGGTCAAAATAGGGCGAGTAGTGTGAGTATCCAAAAATTCAGCTTACTGTAATTTTTTGATGTAAAGAAGATGATGAAATTTTTTATTTTTATTTTTGTCAATAATGCCACCCGAAGTTTAAGGAGCAAAACGATTTTTTACCCAAAGAGCAAAATAATTTATACTTCTTGGGATGTCAGCATTTTTTTAGTACAAGTAACACCATTCATGCACCCATGCATCCATGCATCACTACAGTCCACATGCCAAATTTAGTGTATAAAATGTATCAATTTTTAAAAGGTTAGGGAGCAAATACGTTACTTGTTGTGGATTGTGACTCTATGATCAGGCCAAACCCAAAGCCAAGGGAGCTAGTGATGACTCAAGTTACTCTTCATCTTGTACTGACTTGCGTTTTATGTTGTTGGCTTGTGCGTTTTGATTACTTGTGTAGAATGGAAGCTTCACTCGTGGAGCTCTTCCGTCACATGTGGGATGCCTTAATATAAATACAATTGGCATAGTGAAGAGTCACTTTTTTTTGCTAGGGTTTCGTTTGGCTGCCTGTGCAGTTTCTTTGTTTTCTCTCTGAGTGTCTTCCTGTTGATACCTTGTATCTTCTTCTTCTTCTCTTTGATTCTTTGAGCATTTCTGTGATTTTTGATGCTGATTACTGTAAAGAGTTGATGAGTATGAGTCTTGATCTGTAAAACTCTGAGGGAGTGCTTCGTCTGAGAGCTTTCTTTCTTTGGGTTGTAATCTGTACCTGTCTTCTGTTGTTCTTAATAAATAGTTCAACTGAAGGTAATTCCTCCTTGGATGTAGTCTTACTTTGTGTAAGGTGAACCAAGTAAATACTAGTGTTCTTTTCTTTCTTTTTCTGTTTTTGTTTGGTTTGCTTGCAATCGATCCATAACACTTTCAAACTATAGAGAGCCAAATGGTTTCAACCAAAGTATAGGGAGCAAAATGTGTATTTGGCCTTTTTAAAAGTATTATGCTTTCTATGCCTCCTAGAAATGGATTTTAATTTTTAAATTTATGATAACAATTAATTTTGAAAATATAATTTTAGTAAAACTCTTTTTGTCTTAAATAAATGTCTTAACTTTCATTTTTTCAATGATTTTCTTTTATACCTTTAAAATATTAATAAATAATTAACTTTAAAAATTAAATAAATATTTAAATGAACGATATATTAGTTATTTAATAAATAAATTTTATATTTTCAATATAATAATTATCATTTCGTAATACTTGTGAAAGTGAAAGTTTAGACACTTATTTTGGAAGTGCATTTAAAAAATTAATTATTATTAAAATTTAATATAACTTGAAAACTTAATTATTTTGTAAAAAATTTTTATAGTGAGAGACAATTTTAAGACAAGAAAATATTTAAAATTTTGAATTATTGAAATAATATTAAAAATTTTAATATTACTAATAAAAAGAGTATGAGTATATTATCCTTAATTTTTAGATAAACTTTTGTAATTTTTAAGACTATATAGTATAAAGAGTGATTTACTTATATGACGAACAAGAATTTTGAAATTAGATTTATTCAGAATTTCCATGGTTTGCAGAGTTAGCTACGAATTGAGGAATTATATTATTATTATTATCGTACACTTGGACATATATTTTTTTGATAAATGTACAATACAAGTGAAAGCATACTGTTTCAAACCCATAAATAACAGTTTAAATATTAATTTTTTTGTTAACCGTAAATTATGGAAAGTTAACGTATAAGTGATTTTGGAGATACGTAGCAGTAAAATTTATAGGAAATTAGTTACCTTCTTTCTTTTATTGAATCTTAAGCCTCAACCCTTATATTTACTTTCTTTCTCTCTCTCTCTCCCTCTAATTAATTAACATTAGTATTATAAATTAGTGTTCACTAATTATCACTCATCAGCTCAATTACCACCATTATTATGATCAGATCAACTCAGCTTTCGTGAAGGGTTTTGATCATACAAGATTAGAGCATTATTGTTGTTTTTTATTCCCCTTTTAGTTTTGATATTCTTCATAAATGAGAAAAGAGTTCATCGGCTTTTCTGATTTTCCGGCAAGTCTATTGATTTCCCGGTCTTCTTTAACCATTGATATTGTCGATACTCGTTCTTCTCCATCACCGGAACTGATCGGAATTATTATTGATACACGTTCTTCACGGTCGCCTGAGCTCTTTGGAATTGCATTTCCTCTTTCCTTTCTTTCTGACTGCATTCCCTGAACAATTATTGGTGAGTATATCTAAATTCTACTATTATAATGAATAAATAATATGTATAAATTAGAGGCTATTTGTGTTTAGAATTTATTTTTTTGTATGGCCATGATAAAGAGTGATTTGAATATATATATTGGATTCACGGTACGTGAGGCTAATAAAGACTATATGACTGGTGAAAAGGATGTTTATGGCAATTTAAGTCCATAATTTGAAAGGTCCTTTCAAGTTAACTAGGTTTTGTTGTCCCATAATATTCCATGATTTTAGAGTTCATTAAACAAGGTTCATATTCATAGTACCAAATAATAATAATAATATTGCTATTGCTAGTTGAAGTCAATTTCAACTTTGTTTGAATTAGATTTTTCTCCCTAATTAAAAAATAATAATAATACTATTCACTTGTTTCCAAATAAATGATTTGTCATCCATTCACTGCATAGTTATACCTGTACTAGATAAGCTTTCACTGCTGAAATACATCTCACAACTTATACAAGCATATAAATAGAGCTTTCTCTAGTATATTTTTATTTTAAGTTTTTTATATTTTTTAAAAATAAGTTTATTATTTTATGTGAAATATGAATCAAAATAACATAAAATGTTTTGTTTGACATCAAACTTATTGCTTCTACATATATGTAAATTTTAAAATTCAAGTTGTAGACTTCTTGCAATAAAAAAAAAATAATTCAAAAAATCACCCAAACTAACAATAAATTTCGCAAAAAAGAAATATTGATAATAATAATAATATTTTATTAATAAATTTCGCAAAAAAAATAATAAATTATTATTATTAGCATTGTTGAATTACGAGGAAAATCAGAAGAATTTTATCTTGTCAATTTTTTTTTTTTAAAAAAAAAATTCTAACACCAAAGCACATAGCTTGAGTAGATATGATATCTAACCTATATTACATGTAAATGACAAGGATTGACGTTTGGATTGTTATGGCACAGTCTAATAACTGCTAATAGTGTATGGTGATGAGATTATTTTATAATTTTATGAATTTTTTTTTTATTATTATTATCAAGAAAAGTTATCAATGAAGAAGTGAAATTGAGGATAGATTATCAATATATATATATTTATTGTTTTCAACAAAAGTTATGATTTCATGGAAGAAATGAGCAAAATTTTCATATGGCATGCAGAAGCTCTTGTAAGCAATATTTAAACTTGTTATATTCCACCAAAGATTTCTTCTCCACAAGCAATGATAAGGCAGGTCTTTGAAAATGACACCCTCTTCATTTTTTCTTGTTTTTGTTTCTGAAAATTTTCTCTATATATTGAGCTTCTCTTATGCCTCTCTTCTCAACCTCTCTTCTTCACTTTCTTTTCTTATAACTCTTTGGGTTCATTATTTTCTTAAGGTATTATGAATTTTATTTTCTCATATTCTTTCTATTTTTTTTTATAATTTTCTATGAAGTCTAATGTTCATTCATTTGATGATGTGTGCACATTAATTTAATTATTTCTTAAAAATATTAAACCTTGTTCATAAGACCAGCTTAGCTTGTATTGTATATTACTTGAGGAGCCTTCATGAAATGGAATTATGTTATAGTACTTAAGTTAATAGCATGGTATAACTACACTTATTAAATTAAGATTATGTATGAATGTCTTGTTCCATTTCTTATTACTTCAAAATTAAAGATGATAGATTAATCTAACTATATTCGTATATGCGTTAAAAAGCAATGCCAATTATATAATAATATAATTCATAATGTTTTACCACCCGTTTTATTTCTAAATTTTGCAGAAGAAAATCTAAATAGCTGCTATGGAGACCCACAATTCTACAAATGAGACTGTGCTAAAGGTTAGTAAGTCTAAATTGTGGAAAAAAAAAATTACTTGAGTTTTGTTTAATTTTATAATTTATAGTTCAATTTATTGTTTGAGCTCAAAATTATTTTCGTCATTTTTGTTCATCAAAACTAAACATTTTTTCTTTTTAGTATGAGAGGAGAATATAAATCCTAATCTATATATATATATATATATATATTGTTTAATCTTTATTAATTGATATTAATTTTATAGATAACTATATATGGCTGAGTTAAAATTTATTGGTTGAGAATAATTAATGCTTAATAGTGTATCTGAAATAATTAAGCATGAGCACATGTAGAGCACCACTTGCTTTGCGAAACTGTTTATAGATTAGAAAGAAGAAAAAAAGCTGAAGCAATGAAGGGAACCGTCAGACAAAAACCTAATTATATATGTTATGTTTAAAACATGAATATTCCTTTTGAAAAGAAAAAAGAAACAACACATGTCAATTCTTGAATGACAAATATCTTTTTGTGCTACGACTCTTCTTTGAGGTGCAAACTCCTTCCTTTCGAAACTAAAAATAGGAAGGAGCAATAATGTAATTAAGTGGTGTAGGTGTACAATTGTCTGCTTGGATGCCAAATAAATAATGCTACAACTGTTTTCCTATGTAGCAGTAGCATATCTCAATTTGTCAGCTTTTCAATAGAAACCATATTTTCTGCTTTTGTGATATTGCAATCCAGTTATCACCACACACCCACCATCACTATTTATCTTAATAAGTAATAATAATAATAATTACTATTATTATTATTATAATTAGGTGGCAGAAGAAGATATTAATGGTACAGCAGTGAATATAAGCAACAGTGAAAATAGACCTAAAAAACCAAGAAAGCCAATCATTTGGAAGAGTTCAGGGGGTTGGAAAGCTGCAAGCATCTTGCTAGGTAATGAACTTTAATAATGATAATATTGATTTCTGTAATTACCCTTTACTCAATTTAAATTATATGATTAATTACTTTGTTCATTTCCACTTAATTGCAGCCAATCAAGGTTTGGCTACACTAGCTTTCTTTGGAGTTGGTGTGAATTTGGTATTGTTCTTAACCAGAGTTCTTGGTCAACAAAATGCTGAAGCTGCTAACAATGTAAGCAAATGGACCGGCACAGTTTATATGTGCTCGCTCATCGGAGCTTTCCTAAGCGATTCTTACTGGGGCCGATACCTCACCTGTGCACTCTTTCAGCTCATATTCGTATTGGTAATTTCTCTTTATAAGCAGTGTTGTTGGACCTGGACCAACCCGACATACCCAAAATTCGCTAATAATTTTCCTTCTTTTTTGCCAATTAAATGATCAGGGATTGCTGCTCTTATCATTTTCATCTTGGTTTTTCTTGATAAAACCAAGTGAGTGTGGTAGTGAAAAAACAGTGTGCCGGCCATCATCAGCACTTGGAGTAGCAATTTTCTACTTATCAATATATTTAGTAGCTTTTGGATATGGTGGATACCAACCCGCCATAGCTACCTTTGGAGCAGACCAATTTGATGAGGAAAAGCCTAAAGAAAAGAAATCAAAAGCAGTTTTTTTCTGTTACTTCTACTTTGCACTCAACTCTGGATCTTTATTCTCAAATACAATTTTGGTATACTATGAAAATTCTGGGAAATGGACATTTGGATTTCTTGCATCATTTGGCTCTGCAGTTATAGCCTTAGTATCATTTTTATTGGGGACGCCTGGTTATAGGTACGTAAAACCTTGTGGTAATCCTTTGCCAAGAGTGGCTCAGGTTTTTGTTGCTGCAGCTAGAAAATGGGATGTTGTCCCTGTTCATCCTAATCAGCTCTATGAACTAGAAGGAACTGAATCCGCAATCAAAGGAAGCAGAAAGATTCTTCACAGCAATGATTTCGAGTAAGTATTGGATTTTTTTTTAAAATATTTCTAGCTCAAATCTAGAGCCTAAACCCCCGGTCGTGATATGCGCACAGCTAGACCAAAGTCTGGCGTAACATGATTATCCTAAGTTAGCTAGATAGTCTAACTTATATATCGTATCATTTATGAGAAGTATAATTTGAATTTGTATTGGTTTAGGTTCTTGGACAAGGCAGCAACAATAATAGAAGCTGATCTGCACCAAAATGATCCATGGAGAATTTGCACTGTAACTCAAGTTGAGGAAGCAAAATGTGTTCTAAAACTATTACCCATTTGGCTCTGCACTATAATTTACTCTGTTGTCTTCACACAAATGGCTTCCCTGTTTGTAGAACAAGGAGATGTAATGAATTCCAAGATAGGAAATTTCCAACTCCCAGCAGCAAGCATGTCAGCATTTGATATTTGCAGTGTTCTAATCTGCACAGGAATTTACAGGCAAATCTTGGTACCATTAGTTGGAAAATTAAGTGGCAATCCAAAAGGCCTAACAGAGCTACAAAGAATGGGTATAGGACTAATTATCGGAATGATTTCGATGGTTGCAGCTGGTTTCACTGAAATCGAGAGGCGTAAACATGTAATTCCAGGCCAAAAAGTAAGTTCTTTAAGCATATTTTGGCAAATTCCACAATATGTTCTAGTGGGTGCATCAGAGGTTTTTATGTATGTTGGACAACTTGAATTCTTCAATGGGGAAGCACCAGATGGGATAAAAAGCTTTGGCAGCTCACTTTGTATGGCTTCAATTTCTCTTGGAAATTACGTTAGTAGTTTGCTAGTAAATATGGTAATGGGGATTACAGCAAGAGGTCAAAGACCAGGTTGGATTCCAGATGATCTTAATACAGGTCATATGGACAGGTTCTACTTCTTAATTGCAGTGCTTACTGCTTTTGATTTTGTTATCTACTTTTTCTGTGCTAGATGGTATAAGCCTATCATCCTCCATGAAAATGATCAAGAAAGTGACTTGGGAATTGCTTGATACACATAAATAAGGCAGTTTCAAGTTTCACATTTTGAAACTCTAGGATTTTTTGGATTTTTGTATGGTTTATAATATATATATATAATACCCATTTCTGCAACAAGAAAGTATGACCTTTCAAGTAGGGATGATTGCTTTCTTCTATGGGTATAATAGTAGGATTTGATCGTATGTATGTTGTTAAGGTTTTGGTCAATTTATGTTTGACTTGAAACCTTAATCATGCTTCAGTATTTGTAAATTTTGATCATTGTGTGGTTATGAATTTTTGAGTAATTGAAAATTGATGTAGCTACTATGAAATTAGTCTTGTGTTCTTTGAATTTGTATTCAAACAGTTTTTAAAGTTTAAATATTAAAAATTATTGTTGTAATCAGAAATTCATTCCGCACTATAACAAGGTTCAAATTAAGATCTCCGATGACTTTTACAGACGTTCCATCATACGCGGATCAACAGGTAACCCATTCAATATATACTTCAGAGCAAAACTATTGTCGACTAGCATTTTAGTCACAGTGTGTCTCTTGCATTTAACAGTAAAAATATATAAAATAAAAAATTAAAGTTTGCCAAATTAGTATCCAAAACATCTATAATCAGGTCCACTTTTGCCATTTTTAAGGGGAAAAAATATGCTTACACAGTTGTAAACTAATATAATCAAGATAGTTCTTATACAAATAAAAATTAGGGTCTTTCAACACTTACACTTTTAGTTAGTAAAATTCATTCCCTTCTGATGATGCTGTAAAAATTTGACAATCAAATTCACTTGCATGTAAATAAAAATTAGGGATAGTAACGACAAGCCAATATTTCAATAATCAAATTGAAATATTTGGGTTGCAAATTTTTATATAACAATTATATTCAAATTCTATTTCAAATAATGAAAAATATCTAAATTAATTAATTTATATAACATTTTATGTTAATTATTTATCTAATTAATTAATATTAGTTCATAATTTTAAATATTAAATAATCACACAATTTTTAAGTAACCTTATAATTAATATTATTGTAAAATAAAATGTATGTATAATTAATAAATTTAATTAAATAAAAAATTATAAAATTGAATAACGAGGTTTTAAAATAAAAATGAATGTTTAAATAATACATATATTTTGAGAAATCTTATTTTGAACAAATCTAATATTAATAATAATATTTTTTAATTTTTTAAATTAATAGTATTCCTACAAAAATTTATTATTTTTATACAAAATTTAATAGTGTTAATATTCAAACTTAATATAACATTAATAGTAAGATTATAAAACCTCATTCGAAAAAATAAAAAAAAATAAAATGAATTAACACGTACAACACGCTAAAAATTAATTTAATTAATTGCATAAATTTAATAATATGAAAAAATATAATATAATACTAAAAATTAATTAAAGCACGATAAATAAATCTAAAAATTGATAATGTTTATCCCATGCTAATATAGGTAATTAAAAAATTAGTTTTATACTAAATTAATGAGTTATTAATTTTTAAATGGTAACAGTAAATCATTAATTATATACCGTGATAATTTTCACATCATAATTATTTATTTTCAAATACTATATTCTTTTATTTTGAAATATTAAAAATACGAAAAAAAGTGTTTAAATAAAAGGGGTAATTACTATTGGGTCCCTGAGGTTTGGCCTAATAGACTCGTAGGTCCCTCTATTTCTAAAATTGTATCAAATAGTCCCTAACTTTTGGAAATTGTACTCTGAGGTCCTTTGACCGTTAGTCAACGGTT